>JAHWFP010207527.1:4377-25230 GCA_023313725.1 Lithobius niger | reverse complement strand
GCACGTCCAAAAGGCAACGTAAATAGGTTTGCATCTGTATTTAGTTATTTCTTGTGAGCCTTTGGCTTTCCCGTCTTTATTTATATTTTATTTCTAAGTGTAGTTTAGGTCTTCTCCGCAATGAGTAGAAGATTGGTATAACATGACGAAGATTGTGCTAATTTAATCTCGTAGCCGTATTATATGGAGTTCCCATCTTGTTGTTGCTGCATCTTCCCCCCCCCCCCCCCGCCCCTCCTATTTACTATGCATGTCCTGCATGAGTATTACTTTGGTAATGATGACGTACGTTTCCAAATAAAGAGACATATTTGAAGCGACTGTTTGTTTGGTCAGAAAATGTATGTTAAATTGCGTAAGCGCAATGTTTGTGCAACGTATCTCAACTACTTTTTTTTCGTTTTTGGTGCTGACAGCACCACCTTCTATGGTTGGCTCCAAAAATATCTCATGTTTTAGTGCTCAATAGTGCTCACTAGTGCTGGAAAATTAGAATCAGTGTTATACTAGTCCGTAAATTATCACTCTTTTGATGGGTTGGTGTTGTTCATGCTGTAGCACTCCCGCACTGAACGGCTCCAAACGTGTCCCATTTTATAGTCCTCTATCAGTGCTCATTCGTGCTCGAAAATTAGAATTAGTTCTCTTTCAATAAAAGAATTATCACCCTTTCAAAGAACGGTGGGTCAATTCGGCACCACCACCTTTGAAAGCGTTTTATAATTCTTATTGGCTGTTTGCTGTGACGTGCATATCACGTGATTGGGCTAGTCCAATCAGACGGCCAAACAGCCGTTGTTCTCGTTCGTCATTGGCTAACTCATGGTGACGTCACAGCAAACAGCCATTGCGCATGGTTTAGTTAGGTACGATTACACGACGTGATGGTGCTAAATTGATGGAGCTGCTTCAGCATCACAAACCTGTATTCTGCAAGATGGTTTCTCTTTAACTAACAAGATTAAAGACCTAACGTGGACTCCATCCCTCAACCCTTCCGATTCGTGAAAGCTCGATTTGACTTCCAATTCCCACAAAATTAGATGTACACTGGTTATAACTGGATATCCCTCGGGCAATATGTCCTGCCTGTCCTATCACTACTAATTAAGGCAACCTTCGTCGTGTTATACCAATCCTCCGCTCGTTGCG
The DNA here is from genome assembly GCA_023313725.1 of Lithobius niger. NCBI lineage: Eukaryota > Metazoa > Arthropoda > Chilopoda > Lithobiomorpha > Lithobiidae > Lithobius > Lithobius niger. The sequence goes on along the minus strand of JAHWFP010207527.1, from coordinate 24,078 downwards.
GAGAACTAATTTGCTAAATTAGAAGTGATATGTCAATATAAGCCTTGCCAGACTCTGGGACACAAGCATCGCGAAGATGAATTAATGCAGGTGACGAGAGAATCCTTTATCGTAACTGACGCCCGCGCAAGCCACCAGACACAAACCTGCCTTCGGGGATGGCAACAAATGACCATCCGATACCCAAGTCAACGGCGTCGCCGCCTGGAGACCAGAAGGGGAAGGGACGGAGGCATCGGAGACACAATTGTATGGTAACGAGCTCGCTAAAAGGGCGACTGCAGCGATCAGGGTCTGGGCCACGGATTTCCGTTAGGCTCAGCAGCAGTAGGCCCGAGCCTGTAGAATTTTTGCAGAAGTGTAGGGAAAAAGCACCAACTTAAAAATGTAGAAAATATATGAGCTGGAAACATATACGCCAAAGTAAAAAATAAATAGAAAAGGCGGCTTTACGGAGCATGCTAAGTCATAATAATAAAATTAAAACACTCAGTAAGACACAGCAAATCAGATTCAGGCACTAGACAAATTTTCAAGAATCACCTTTAGTCTAGTAATAAAATTAATCTAAACCAAAAACAATGAATTGTAAACCAAAAACCCACCAAGTTTCAACGTCATTGAACGTCTGTGATACCATAAACGAGCCAAGTTTCCACTCATCAGACATACAACGTAACTTTAAAACTTAGCGCATTGGTACTTTTATTTTACTTGAATAGTTCGGCTATGTCGTATTTTTCGAATAAATATACATTACACACAGTGAATTTTATCGAAATAATGTTAAAGATTCTTTGTTACATCTTTTGTTTGAATTACGTATAATCATGAGGAAATGAAACCATACGCAGCATACGCGTATGCTTATTTCGTCCTGGTGTAATCAATGTATACAATCTATTTCAACAACTCTAACGGTGGCGTTTTGTTCAACTACTGCAGACTAGTTTGCCATACTGTAAACTATAGCTTTTAGTGTGGCGTATATTATTAGTATTATTTGTGAACTCTTCCTGACGTTACGAAAAGCGTGAGCATATGTCAGGAAAGAAGGTAGTGGTTATACAGGTATAATCTCTCTCTATACTAACAAGTCTTTCCCTTCTGGCTTTCCTCAAACTGTGTAGAGGCATCTCTGTATAACAGGTAACTGGTAGAGTTCTGTGTCGAAAGCAGCTTTATGTACGGCCGTATAACGACGTGATCTTAACTGACTGGATACAGTTTAAGGCAAGCAGTTGCATAAGGAACATCCCAGGACAGAAAAATAAAAATGTATAATGCCAAGAAAATACAGTGAACTTCGATCCAGAAATAGTTAACCTGACATTGCCAACTGTATGGCACCCCACGCAGCAGGTTTAGCTGCAGTGCCATGGTGAGCCTGGAACCTAAATCTACTCTTTTTATTTATTTTTTAAGCGTTGTTGTATATGTTAACAGTTTCATTTCTATTTTGACGTTTTTATTTTTTTTTTAATTTAATTATTTTTAAAAATAATTTTGTTGCAAATTGTATCGGACCACTTTATTTTAGGCTGTTTTGTCCAATGCTATTTTGTCGTCCGCTGCTTGAGTTGTCACGCTGTTATGTCCGAGTGTTCAATTGTTGTTTGCTGCATTGTCGTCATACTATTGTGACGCCGCTGCTATATATCGCACCATTATTTCCGCGCAGTTTTGATGAATGTGAAGACGACTCAGCGCCATGTGACGGCACAACCTAGTATTAAATGAAATGTGAAAGGGTGAAAAGCTAGTCTTTAGTAATTAAGAAAAAGAGTTTTAATCGACATTATTTATTATCTACCTCAAAGTTTTAAAAGAGGTATTTAAAAATTGACATTTGACATTTGGAATTTAAGTAAAATTGGTGAAATTAAAATAAAAATGGTAAAACGGCAACTGAAAGCAAATCATTGAATCAAGTTTAAAAACGTCTTTTCAGAAAGCAATAAGGTAAAAAGGTAATGCTGTAAAACAATGAATGTATGAGTTACTTGTATGTCTTTACATTTGCTTATTTGTAGGATATACGTGTAGCCGTCTGTATTAACTTACTGATTTAACTACTGCCCATACAAGCAACTCGCTTCTAGGCTGATTCTTTCGTTAACTGAAATTACAAACAAATCCCACTTGGGTGAAAGAACCCGCCAAGTTACAGCCAATAAAAGTACTGATATCAGAATAAAAATGGCAGCTGCCAAGTTTTCTACATGGAGTACCAAGCCTAAAAGAGTTCCCCTTAGAAAGTAAGGCCAACGAAAGAATGCCAACGAACAACCGCCAAGCTAATTCCTCCGATTACTAGATCAAAGGTTAAATGAAACAAGGGGCTACAGCGACTATCTAGTCGCATTGGTCTTCTGTACAGTTCGTCCACTTCCAATGTTGAGGCGCACATCTCTATCATGCACTACAACAGCTATCTCTATTATATAATGTAAAAACAGTAACCATCAGAATTGCCCGTTACAAATGTGCTAGCTTTTAAGCATATTTTACGTTTTAGGCATAATTGTCAGCGTTTAGGACTAATTTACAACTTTAATTTCCTAAGTAGCAACTAACGGAGATTTGGATTGTATACAGTAAGCCTATTCATTTTTGCAACACGGTATGCACACAGTTTCGGTGTTACAACGTAATGCGCAACGTAGCCTAATATAGATCAGTGGTAGTAGGGAAGGGACAGGAGAAACGCTGCAGCGACTCGTAGCAACTATTGACGTTGCCATAGTAACGTGATTTTCGATCTAATTTTCATTTTTAGGCCTAATTTTTTTAACGGCAGTTTTGGTTTCGAAAGTAGCAGATAGGCCTAATGGAGAATTTGGTTCGATCGTAAGCCTATTCATTCATGCAACAATGCGACAAGACTCTTTTAAACGAAGCTAAACTGTTTTTGTTTTTAGGGCTGCGTTAACACAAATCTTTAGGATTTCAATTCGACGATGAAATGTTATTATTTAATTTAGTTACGTCGAAGAAGTCTATTAGCTATAAGGAGGCAACGATGTTTTAATTTGGCATGTTATTTAACTAACTTTTGACACTGACTCGAACGTTGTAAACAGTGGTCGGTCAATTTCTGGTACCGTTGCGAAGTTGAAAAAAGCAACGGACGGACGGACAAAGTCGTTGCAATAGTCTTCTCAGCCGGTACGGCTGTACAGAAGACTAAAACCCGGCAATTGCTATTATCGGTAGCAAAGGCCAAGTTTTTCATTTAATCTCTGACGTAATGGTCGGTAGGATTAACTTGGCGGGGATGACATCATTACTTTTGTAAGGGGAACACTTTTCAGCCAGATCTGTCGCATAAAATATTTTATTTCGGTGGCAGAAGTTTTTATCATTTTAACTTCCGTTGCACAAAACAGGAAAATCTACGATCTTTACACCCTCTGACACATTTTATTGAGAATCAGCTAATGGTTTTAGGGCGCAAAGATCGCTTCGTTCAACAAATTATAGTCTGATTGGAGGCATATTTATTTACCCTCACAATCGTCATATTCGCGAAAACCGTGAATTCATGGCTTTAAGATAAAGTACCATAGCCACTGGCCGCCAATGTAACATTGATCATACGTGTAGACTTAATAATGACTTTCTACAAATGATGTCTGACAATGTAAACTTGGTGGGTAGACCACTAGCGTGGTCCTAGATAAATTAAAAAAAAAGAAATATAAAAATATAATAACGTAAAATCTCCCATTCGTAGCTATCTCAATCACTCTTTTTCGTGTTTAGGAGTTGTAAAGTAGGAACAAGAATTTATAAAAATTAGTGAAACTGTGCTTTCAATTCCGGTTACGAGAGAATCCTTAATCGTAAGCGACCAGACAGACACAACGTGTCTTGTGGGAACGAACAAATGACCAACCGATACCCAAGTTGACGGTGTTGCCGCCTGGAGACCAAACAAGAAAAGATGGAAGGAAGAGAGAGACTCAATTGCATTGCAACGAGCTCGTTAACATCGAAGAAAAGGAAGGGGATCAAAGTGGTGGCGACAACAACACTCTCACAGACTCCTGGGACCTGGTGTGGGAGTCTCTAAGGTCTAATAGAAACTTTACCGAGTGAAATGGGAGTTGTTCGTATTACATCGAGTGGGAGGCAGGTTGTTTGTCACTCGTAGACGACAAAAGTTACGTAAATCTGACGCAATAAGTACGCCATGTTTGTAAGTGACATGATCAAACGACAGAGAGCTACGTCATTTTCGAGTTTCGCAAGTGATGAGCAACTAGCCCCAGACCTTTCGAACACCCACTATCACGACTGACATTTTCCATCTTGTCATAGATCTGGGTCGAGACGAAAGAAGTAATCTGGTTATGATATAAAATTTGCTGGAGTGAATAATTCTAACGGGAATAAACGAAATTGTTTGTGGGTCATAAACAGGAGCTTATTTGCCAATGTTGTGGGCCCGAGGCAGACCTTTGAAAATGACCCCCTCACACTGACATGGGCCTCTCACCTAAATATGGGGGGGGGGGCACTCAGTATGACATGGGGCTCCTCACCTGATATGGAGCCCCCTCACCGATATGGAGCTCCCTCACCCTCTCGCCCCTTTGCCCTGATATAGGACCCCCTCCTCATTCCCTACCCTGATACGGGGCCCTCATCATAATACGAGATCGCCTCATCCTGTTATGGGACCCTTTTACCGTAATAAGAGGGTCATGTGGCAGGGTCATTTGGCCCAAGGCAAGATTTTGTGAATGCGACAAAGGAGAAACGATATAGATGCACAATAATGTGCAGCTTTCTACGAAGCCACGAGGATCAATAAACTATACTGAGTGTCAAAGAAAAATAAATCCTTTCTTAATATTAAAATTGCTACAAAGCAGTAGCGGAAGAGTCGTCAATAGTGAAAAGTATTAAAAAAAAATTGCATAATGAGAAGTGCATTGTTGGGGGCCCCTTTTGGGCCGCAAACTTCTGTAGGGCCCTGAGAAGGCAACTGCCTCGACTGCCTCGTGGGCAATAAGTCACTGGTCATGAAGAGCACTTTCATTAAGGGCCGGATTTCCTTTTAGGGGCGGCAGGACGGCTTAAAAACAATCGTGAAATCAGCTGGTTTTAGTTTTACGGCCGCTCCACCTTTCATAAAAATTTAACAGTATACTGGCGCCATCCAGTGTTAGAATGAAGTGAACCGCAGTAAAAACGTTCGAAATACCGCATCTTGTCAAGAGATGACGCTATAAATAAGTTGTTGCTATCATATGCAATACATATCAATAATGCTTTCCACAACAGCAACCGTACAGTACCATGAGACAATATCTGATTGTTCCCGGCTGTAGCAATTCGATCACAAGGAGTTGTTATCACTCGCTAAAACCCTTTGAATTCGATCATTTTTCTTTATCAACTCCATGTCTTGTCAGTATCGCGATTGAGAGCAGGATCGGTGCTATATGTATAACACACCGTTGCGTTGTTTACGAACATTTGGTTGCATGGCCGCTTTGTGTCTGGTTGGTGTCATGTGTTGATCGTCGTGGCGACATAAAAATGAGCAGCCATGAGCGAGTGAAACTGAGCGGCGATCAGCACGAAAAAACTGGGGGTAGCTAGGAAGGAAAGGGACGAAGCCCTTCTTAAAGGCCGGTTGCCACCAAATTAGCATTGCAGCATCTAGGCCTATCGAGTTCTCTCTCACAGGAAGCAAAGAAATGCACAAAGCAAAACTTATAAACGCAACAAACAAACCACGTTGTTCCTTAATTATTGAGTAAAAATTTGGTATGCCCTCGTGCACCTGGAAACAAGCTATAAAAATTAACGATACTGATGTCACTATATGGCGCCACGGAAAAATATAAAGAAAATCTCCTGGCGACATCTAGTGATACTAATATCGTTAATCTTTACAGCTTGTTTTCAGGTGCACGATGACGTATCAATTTTTACTCAATAATTAAGGAGTCACGTGGCTTGTTTGTTGCGTTTAAAAGTTTTGCTTTGTGCATTCCTTTGCTTCCTGCGAGAAAGAACTCGATAGGTCTAGATGCTGCAATGCTAATTTGGTGACAACCGGGCTCTAAGCAAATCCCTAAAATTTCTTAATCGGTGATAGTGCTACTTTAATTTCTATGTTCTTTTGCGACCCACGGAAAAACTGGTAGGGCAATAATAATAACTTGCTCTGTGTGTTACTATTCAAAGTCAAATTAAGTTCAAAAGCCAACTTTTCATTACTTTGAATAGTAACACACAGAGCAAGTTATTATTATTGCCCTACCAGTTTTGTCGTGGGTCGCAAAAGAACATAGAAATTAAAGTGGCACCGATAGAAAGTCTGCTGAATCAGGCAACATCTAGTGCTATACACTTGCTTGCATTAAGCGAAGGAATGCACAGTTCCATTTCCTTTAACGAGACAAACAAGCCACGAGCCTCCTTAACTACTAAGTGCAAATTTGGCACGTCCTCGTGCACCTGGGAGCAACCTGTAAAAGTTAACAATATCTCCTGTACTAGATACTAGATGGCGCCACGGTATTGTCGTGCAATTTTCAATTGGTGATAGTTCCACTTTAAGAAAGATGGTGGGTGGAGTGGGGAGGTATGGAGGATAGATTAAACGTTCCGTACGAGTCTGGGGGAAGAAGAAGTTTTGTGAGCACTGAAGACGTTGCTGAGCAGATTTACATTAAATACCGGCCGAAAAGAACGCTTATGATTCATGGCCGAGTGACCAGTTTACGTTCGTTTGCCTTACTCAGGATACGTACGCTAGAGAGATAAACAGATTCAAGGCTTTTTCAAGGCCTTTCTCACAGCCAATTTCAAGGCTCTTTGTACAGTGGTTCCTGAGATTTACTTTCAAATTCCAAGATCTTTTTTTAAATGTCAGTGTTGGTACCATTGTGTTCTTAATTTATTGCTAATATTTACTGCAAATTTTGTGTCTTAAAGGGGAGACTCCTTCTTGTCCTATTAAAGCCATAGTATTTATCGATAGTTCGAGTCAGCAAAAAAGGCTTTTTAATGATCTAGTTTCATACCTAAATTTGCATTTCATCAACATATTACAGACTCACAAAATTCAAGGTCATTTCAAGGCTCTGACAACAAAAATTCCAATTTTCAAGGTTTTCCAAGTCTTGAATTTTCGCATTTCAAATTTAAGGCTTTTCAAGGAATTCAAGGCCATGTACGACCACTGATTACTAGAAACACTGCGTGACGTCAATCTCCACTAGTCGTTAATTACGTTTAGATAAACAATCCTAGTAGAAGAACACTTGCAGGTCCGCCATCTTTAGTCGGTGGATTTAGTGGAAAAACAGCTTTGCTGCGGTCGGTGAGTTGCTTTTGAGGTGACGCCACGCTGAGGTTTCGGGAAATTCATCACGCATTAAAAAAAAAATGATTCGGTGAGGTATGGTTTACGCGCTGAGTTGTTCGGTGAGTTTATGATGAAAGTGATCATTAACTCACCGAAGAGCTCAGTGCTATCTCTACAACTCATCAAAGTTGTTCATAAAGGTGGGAATAATTTTCTAATTCCTCAACGTGATGTTGCTAATGAAGCATCGGCTTCATAAAATTAAATTAAATTAAATTAAATTAAATTAAATTAAATTAAATTAAATTAAATTAAATTAATACCAGAAAAAAGCAAGCTTATGTAACCGGTTCGCAACAAAATATGGAACAAAAACACTTTAACACTGAGTCAGATCATATTGTCTTTTCCAACTGCTGGTTGAAGGTGCTGCCACAACACTTTCTGGGAGTCCGTTCCAAGAATTAATGGCTCGCAGAGTGAAGCAAGACTGCCCAACAATGGTGCGGATTCGTGGTTTCGTCAACTTCATGCTGTGGTCCTCTGGTTCGTATAACAGTCGAGCGTTGAACAAACTGGTCGACAGGCAAAAATCACTTCGCCAGACAGAATTTGACGGGTCTTGATAAGGTCACCTCTTAAACGCCTATCAACAAGGGTTGTCAGGTCAAGTCTTTCCAAACGTTCTTCGTAAGGCAAACCCTTCAGCGAAGAACAGTGCCTGGTGACGGCTCTCTGAACTTGTTCCAACCTGTAAATATCATCGTTGGCTCAGTGAGGTGGTTTGTTCGCAGACTCCATCGACTAAAGATGGCAGACCTCCTGAAGTTATTCTGCGCTAGGATTATTTATGTAAACCCAAATAAAAAATGGTTACGATTGTCGTCATACACAGTTTCCCCACTAAGCTAAAAGAAAACAACAAGGTGACTAAAATATTGTGCTTATCGGCTGGCATTTAAAGGTACATTCCTTCCAACGCCATTTTTCTCGATCCTCCACATCAAGTACGGCCCCAAAGTTCTACTTACTTGCCGTCAGTCAATCCCTTGCTAAAATTCCGTTTTAAAATGTGGCGTCAACGAGATTTTCTGTTGAATATTGAGAACTATAATTTAATAGCATCCTGCGATTATATGATCCTTTGCGCGCTTACAATAACCATGACGTTTTATCTGTGTATGGGTATGTACTAATTTTTAATCGTTTGCTGATAATTACCATGAGATCATAAATCAAAAGTCTAAAACGGTAAAAAATTAAAATTATTTATGTTATAGATCGCCGAGGAAAAATTATAAGATACTAGCCTAAAAAATTATAAAGTGTGATGTTAAAATCGAAAATCTTCCTGGTCTGTGACGACACAATTCATTCTATTTCGTCTACTACGCCCAAGGCCAACTATCTCAGAAACTATCTCAATTACCCTTGTATTACGACGCCGAGTCTCGTGAAACGGTGCGATGGTAACATGCGCGGATGGCGGTCTATTTTCGACTGTATGCGTGTTAAATGCTGCCTATGGACGTTTCCTTTTGGCCATGTCAGTATGGCTGAGCGGTAGGACACCGACCTTTGGTTTCAGAGGTCGTGAGTTCAATTCCTCACTCAGGCAGTCTGACATTTAAGTCCAGAAGGCAACGTAAATAGGTTTACATCCGTATTTATTTAATGGTTAGGCGATGGTAGCTCATGTGAATGTCCATATTCGACTGAACCAAGTTTCTTAAATTTTTTTACACAAACTGGCTAATAAACGCTGATTTTCGTTCGCTTCGCTCATCCAATCAGCGCAACCTGTGACCCGCCCCAACGCTAATACGTCCCCCAGCCCCCTTTCTATGATCACTTCTGTTATAATCTTCCATGTTCATGTTCGCGGAAATATCAGCCATCATGTGTCTTAAATTCCTCCCCCACGGCTAATTACCCCCCCCCCTTCTAATGATCACTTTTATTATATTCTTCCTTTTCATGTTCACGCAGTCGGAAATAAATGAAGGTCAAGGGGGTCTGGAAGCTGCTCTTTCGAGAAGCATGCTGTCCTGAAAAGCTTCTCCAGTGCTTCCATCCTACCAGCCGCGTAGTGCTGTTGGTTTTTATACTTAACTCTTAAAGGGGTAGTAGTAATCTTGATTTCTGCAGTCTTATTATGTAGACTGACGAAATAGTTAGCCATGTTTGGAAACAGTAGTCTAGAAATACCGCGATTTTCGTGTCGGATTCTTTCGACGTTACTAACGAACAATTTATATCCGTTACTTCTAAACCAAGAGGACACTAATCGCGTCTACGGCCTACGTAGTACTTAATTGGGACTGGGTGCCGATCATTTTACCGACAGTCATTTTACGGGCACTTACTTTACCGACACGATCGTTTTACTGACAACCATCTTACCGACACTTACTTTACCGACACTATCGTTTTACCGACAATTATTTTTTCCGATAAGATCACTTTACCGACAATCCTTTCACCGTACATTAAAGTTAAAAGATGCAGATAAAAAATCCAAACTCTCAGGTGGTCATCGTGGCTGAGTTGTGAGAGAGCTCAGCCTGGTTGCTGGAGGTTTGCGGATCTGGTCGAACCCCTGGAAAGGGAACCTTGGCAAAGTCCCCGCCAGGACTGCCGGCCAGGGTAGCGTGAGAGGCTACCATGCACCTTCAGCGGCTATGGGAACTATTCTGGCCAATTCAGGACAATCTTTCAGCCCCTACGATCGATGATCGGAGGTTTCCCGGATCGAATCCCCGGGTTGACACCTCCCTTTACCAGACACTTTTTCTTCTCTAAAAGTCTGGTAATGTTCAAAATTGAGCTGGTTCAGTCATACAAGCATTCAGTTACTTCGGCAGACTTAAGGCTCAAAGAAATTAATTTTTAAATAAAAAAAAAAAGTTTAAAAACGGTCATATTTCGACGCTACTCATCCGCAGCACCAGTTCCTAGCTTCGTCTCTCAGTCGCAAAGCATATCAACATTTTTTTTTCAATACGAAAAGGAATTAAGTATGAGTATTATATAGTACATTACTCAAATTAAAGCTCATTGAAAATTTATAACATAATTAGGCAATGAACTACTTCAAAATATAAGTATTTTCTTTCTTTAATGATTTACCGGTAGGGAATGGTGCGTTCATTAATTCAGGTGGATTCCGCAACTGTGGTACAGTATGGAACCCTGGGAATAGGAGACGTTTTGAGCAAAGCATGAAGTGTTGAAGGAGAAAGGAAGAGTGGGATGGAGAAAGCGTAGAAAATAAGCGTCGGGGGTGGAAGAAAGACTAAATTTGTTTAATAACAATGCCCCCCCCCCCACTCCCCCGCCCTCGCAGCCCAAAAAACAAATTTGGTTTACTTTCCCGGTAATCATTTTACCAACAATCATTTCACCGACATATGGACATTTTACTGACGTTGACACCAGAAGCGACTACTTCCATCATCTTTGGCGTCACGTGCCAGTGTATTAGAACGTACTTGCTGAGTGCATCGATGAGAGAAACGGCGACCAATGTCACAAAAGAAGTGATCTCAGAACGTTTGCTCACCATCAACACTTGCGTTACACTTGTCAACTGTCACGGGCATTGCCGAACAGTTTTAAGTTAAAGGTATATGGACGTTTACTTTTGGCCGTGTCAGCATGGCTGAGCGGTAGGAGACTGGCCTTTGGTTTTAAAGGTCGTGGGTTAGATTCCCCACTCAGGCAGTCTGACATTCAAGTCCAAAAGATAACGTGGTAGGTTTGCATCCGTATTTATTTAGCACTTATCGAGCCAATTTGGCTTTATGTCCTGTTTATACAAGGTGGGGCAGAAAGGAAGGGCCACCCTTGGTAATCAAAGACGGTTAATGTTAGGATAATGAAACTTTGCATGGTATGTAGGCGAACGGGGAGCCAACTAACCATGTGTCGATCACTGACCTTAATGCACATTTTCAAGGTCATCGTGATGCTAACTTTTTAACCAGGCTTCGTAGAACCCCAGTGTAAATTAGAAACTCGTAGACATTGACAAGGCATAGCCATTGCAAAAAACGGAACGAAAGTCGGTACGATAGTTTAGGAATTAGGGACATTACAAGCACCATTCTGTTGTGCTGGCTGAGTGACTTTCCTACCAAACAGTTCTTTCAGGGTCTTTCGTACACCATGCATTGTATTGGTAGGGAATGGTGTTGGCAGCATACGCAAATTGGCATAATTCAGTAACCGTGATCAGCTCTGAAACAAAATCAGAAATGTTAACATGAGGGACGGGCAACTTCAGTGTTATTTTCTAGATGACCACGGTGCCTAAATTATGCCAACTTGCATAATATGCAGCACCATTCTGTCCATACGTGGAATGTAGCAGATTGGGTCGAGCTGGTGTCGAGTCATCAATATGTCAGTTGCTGTTTGTTTTCAAGCAGGCTTCACGTATAGTACTTTGAGGACCACTGGACTTTATTTCACACGCACTGTTCGGCAGGAAAGCCACTCGGTCAGCACAACAGAACGATGCTTGCAATTTCCGTAATTCCTAAACTAGCGTACCGAATTTCGTTCCGTTTTTTTGCAATGGCCATTACTTGTCCATGTCTACGAGTTTCTAATTTACACTCGGGTTCTACGAAGCATGGTTAAAAAGTTAGCATCTCGATGAGCTTGAAAATGTGCATCAAGGTCAGTGATCGACACATGGTTGGTTGGCTCCCCGTTCGCCTACATACCATGCAAAGTTTCATTATCCTAACATTAATTAACGTCTTTGATTGCCAAGGGTGGCCCTTCATTTCTGCCCCACCCTGTATGTAACCAGTGTGGCAAAGAGTGCATTCAACACTACTAGTTTTATTTAACACCGGATAGTATTATATAATTTTCTAGAATGAAGAGTAACTCGTCCCTGGGTGCTATTCGGCTGTACTGCGCTCGGTGTGTTCTGGTTCCCAGGGACCATCACAGAACTCTTCGCCGTTTGGAACGACAGTTTTTTTCTTGTGTTGTGTGAGAAGTGTCGTCAAAGGGTTAAACTTCAATACAGTTTCACTTCTAGCTATGGAACAAAATTTTGCGACCCAATGGCGTGCCGATTACGTGACTTTTTGCTCCACGTTGCCCCTTGATCAGCGCGGGCTGATTCTCTCTGAGCTTGAAGAAAGACGTGTCGGCCAAATACCGAAAGTGTCTCATTTTACACTAAATGAGACACAGCTTAATTTTTAGTGGAATTGTAACATATGCCAGGTATAACTGGGGAAACTAATCGGATAAACCACTATTTAGTACAACGTGTGCTGTTTTTCATTTCTTGCAATTTTCACTAATTTGCTCATTTAGCGATTCTCCAGGTGGTACTTTAGTTGGCCACTTTACCAGTAAACAGGAAGTATTGAGTGCTGTCATTTCGTTACTGGGAGATTGATTTTTCCCAAGGCTAACTTACCAGCTTAAACGTACACAACAAAATCTGCATAGAAACCATGCGATTAGCATTGCAGCCAAAGCTGTTAGTCATTTAACCATTTAGCTAACTCGTTAATTGGGGCGATAAGCAGCTGCTCAACGGCCATTAGTGCTTTGGATGTGGTGAATGGTTACAAATGTTTAATCGAATTCTAAAGAATTGGTTACAACGTCGTTAATGCTAGGAATAATGGAACACTTAAACTCCTACGTCATTAACGTAGTTCGACTTTCACAAGTTTTTTTTTTGGTGGTTATCCATCATTGGTTTCAGGCTGCCAGGCATCGAGGCATGCTCAGAACTCTGCGAATGTTTAAATATTAGGCTAATGCACAAGATACTGGTCAATATTTACAGCAAGGTAGGGGGTAACAGACGTTATAGAAAATGTGAACTTCAAGCTGTTTAAACTAGGAAACAGGCTTTGGGCCTATTGTAGGTGGAGGGAACGGACCTTCATTTCAAACTTAGTTTAGTTTTTATTTTATTTAGTTTTAATTTTAATGACGATACTATTTGTTAATAATTCTTAAAAATCTGGGTGCAATACCTAATGGGCTTTGTTGGGCTGTTTTGCCTTTTGGTGTGACGTACTGCTGTTCTTTGCTGGCCTTTTTCTTATTTTAGCCTTTTTTTTTTAATGTAGGCCTATGTTAGGTGTCAAATTTACGTTAACAAGCTTTCGTTTGCTCCAGCATTTAGTTTTTGTTTAGTTATGTGTGGCCTCCTTTTCGCAGCCAACACTGAAAACGTGGGCCATCGCCGCGAGTAAAAATAAAACAGCACGTAATAAGGCGTTTAACTGCAAGCCAAACAATCATCAGTACGATAGTTTTTAACAATAGTCAGAAGATTCAATAGGTTCACAATACAGCTTTGGTATAAGATTTGACACCGCCACCAACGAAAACGTTGAGCTGGCACACCTCTATCATTCAATGCAAGATAATATATTATTTCCTAACACTATGACTGCAACAGCGATCTCTATTATACAATCTGAGCGAAATAACCATCACAATTTAGGTTTCAAAATGTGTAAGCTTTTAGACCTAGTTTTAGGTTTTAGGCCTAATTTTTAGCGTTTAGGCCTAATATTTATCTCCGATTTACTTTCGTTAGTAGCAGCTTACAACAGTGGTTCGAGATTAAGCCTTTTCCTTTATGCGATGTAACACGGTTTTTGTTTCGAATTTTCACGTTACCGTGGCAACCAGGAATTGAGAAAGACGGGCGTATTATTGTTTCGTGTTTCGTGCTTTCGTGTTTCGTCGGATGTCAATATCGTTTTATAATACCGCTTGGCCTTGCTGATACGACGACTTCAGGTTTCATATTCGAGATTCCCAACGCTAGTGTAGACGCTACTTTCGTTGCCATGTTGAATTGAGTAATCTCCAAAACATTCTTTTTTCAAATGAAACTAACGTGTGTCGTTAATGGAATCCTTTTGTTTTTATGGTTAAGTTTGTAACTGTAGTGGTTAAATGCAAGCATCAAATGTTATTATTTCGTTGAGTTACGTCGAAAAAGATTATTAGCTAGAAAGAAGCAACCAAAATTTAATTTGCCGTGTTTTTAAAGTTCACTTGACTACCATTAGCATGGTGTACGCTTCGTCGGAATTCCTTTACTATTCACGACTCCAAATTTACAATGATGAGTGTTAGAAATAAATTCGAAAATTTTAAAATTTCTACAGTAATAATTGTTCGATTTACGGCAAATTTTGGCTCACCAATACTAATTAGGGTATGAAACGTTGTACCAAATTTCGTTCCAGTCCGATCTTTCGTTTGGGCTCCACCCAGACTAAAAATGTGCACCCAATGGACCAACATTTTGCAGTTTGGTGTCCGTTATAGGCTAGGCTTCGCTCGCTCCGCCAACAAGATGGAAGGCCGAATTGGCTCAAGAAGGGTTAAATAAATACGGATGCAAACCGTTGTCTTTTGGTCTTAAATGTCAGACCGCCAGAGCGAGTAATTGAACCCATGACCTTCGTAACCAAAGGCATTTAAGTCCAAAAGGCAACGTAAATAGGTTTGCATCAGTATTTCGTTATTTTTTCTCCGCCCTGTTTACATGATGCAGGCAAAGTGTAATCAAAAATTCAGAATGCTGTTAACCGAAATTTATTTAGGTCTGGATTCTAATTCTCTATAACTGGAATAAAATAAGGAAGATGAGCACAATGTATCAAACTACCGGCATCCTTCAAATTTTGAACTCAGATTTTACGACTTCGAATAATTCATGCAATTCACAATTTTGAACAACTCCCAAATTCGAAGAATTCCAAATTTCGAATAATTGACAACGTCGATAATTGACAATTAATTTCGATTGTCTTACAATTTCGAATAATTCACAGTTGCAAATAAGATTAACGGTTTCGAATAATTATCGATTTCGAATAACACAATTTCGGATAATTCACAGTGGCTTGGCAGCAAAACGTTGGCTAATGGTAGGAGAATACAGCCGTAATGTTAAAACTTGCTGTTGAGCAAAAAAATAAAAACTGGTCATATTTCACTAGATTGGTAGGCAAACAACCGCTATAGAGCAGTGACATTTGCCGCCATATTGGCACCAGATTGGGACCAGTATGGGTTTTGGAGGGCATAACTACAAGGTGCACTACATAAAAAGGAAGGAAAAAACAACGGAAGAGCGGATTTCTTAGTCTTAAAATAACGTTGTTTTCTCCAACAACAAAAATCGCGCGTTTTAGGTCTAAGAAATCACTCTTCACAGCATCGGCTTCAGTATGAAGCCCTTCTGTTTCTCTCTGCAGTTCCCCTTGCAGCTAACCCATTAAGGCTCCAGCATAGAGTTATATACATTAATACTACGTCGTGTCACTGCTCTATCACGATCACAGTTCTTAAAATAGTCATTCCCAACGTCTAAACAAAAATTACCTTTCAAAATCTCCTTGGAACATTCAATCTGAACCTGAAGCGATATACATAGGAAATACGTGAGTTGGTGGGGGGAAGGGGAGTCCTCGAGAAGGGGAGGAGCTTTCACGAATCATAGTCTGTTTGTGTCAGGCGATGCATACTCTCACGCACACAACGCGACTCTTCCCCTCCCCCAAAATCCCTAACTGGGACCCAGTCACCGAAAGCGATCAACTCAGTTTTATGAATGACTGGATTTCGTGATTGAATCCCGCTACATTCTAAAACCCGGCAACCAACCAGTCAACACTATTTAGCACCGCTCAAACCCAGTCGTCAATATTTAGCAGGGATTTCCGATAGTTACATCCGTATCAGCCAGTATAGTCGAAAATTTGCAAACATTTAAACTTGAACTGTCGATAGCTTGGGTGATATAGGTCGTTTATGTAAAATCTAATCTTGAGGTCCCGACAACAGATTGAAAGATTATTTACTGAATTAAATCATACCAGAAGCCTCTTGTGTTTTTTTGCTTGGTGTTTATTCATTAGTGTTTACTCGCTCGCCTGTCTTCACGCCACTGGCTGACTTTTGGCTTGGTTATTCAGGAATTGCCTTGGTGGTTCAATAAATGATAACTGGGAATGGAGCGGACGATTTGTGGGCTATTTCTAGTTAAATGAGCCGAAAGGCAGCTCTTTTGGCCTGAGGGCGACCGAAGATGCGTAAGGTTTGGGGAAAAGGAAAACTGTGTTGTTCGTACGGATGTGGACCGCCATTAGTCAGCAAGCCACGTGGGAATGTACAATGGTCTTTAGATATAAAATGTTAAATGTCAACTCGGCAGTGGCAACATTCTTTGAATAGAAAAGCGACGTAAGAATCTTTAAAACTAAGAATTGTCTTGTTGATGAATTGTCTGTGTTTTTTGGTCCGGCTGCGTCTGGCAAAAAGTATTGTTGCTTTAGTGTCATTGTTATAATTCTTGCGCAGTGGTACATACAGTGTTATTGTATACTTGTATTAAGGCGCATGACCTAGGGTCAAGGCCTAAATAAAATCAATCACTCGGGATATTTTGTCTTATTGTATCTTATTCATTGTTTTACGGCGTAAGGCTACGGGCCAGGGCCCTCAATAAAATTTCAATTCAATTCGGGAATTTGGGAGGATACGTCGATACGATACCCGAGCGATCTGGACTGTCTATGTCGTAAATCGGCGGTAGTGAGTTGGGCATATTCAGCTTAACTATCTTGTAGAAGTGGGATGCAGAGATAGATGAGATGTGATGTGCAGGGTTGATATGGAAACGATGGAATTCTACATGTTGTGCTGTCAATTGTACTCTCCTCAACGGAAGAGGTACCTCAGTGTACTTCCGAATGATCTGGACCTTTTATCGGATGTGTCACCACAGTAGGGTGGTTGAAAGCAATGGTAGCTTTTTTGTGTGGCATCGGGAAGATTCTCCTATTAGTCTTAGTGATGTTGGTTACTTGTGTGCTTGTTTGGTTATTTCGCTGTTCGTGATTAGTTCCTAGGATAATGTTAGGATTGAGGGGTAGTGCAGGTGACCTGTATAGGGTAGATCTCCGAATAAACTAAGCTAAGCTAGCGGAAATTTGGGAATAACAGTCCGAATTCGTCAATCTCTTAGTGAGCCCGCAGTTTGGGATTCAGACTACTGAGATAATTACGTACACGTACGGTTTGAGGCGTCGATGACTTTGGAATCAGGCTGATAAAAAGATACGGTTTGAGATGTCGATAACCTGGAACAGAGGTTAAGACAGAGACGTACGGTTTGAGGTGTCTATAACT
Organism: Lithobius niger; assembly: GCA_023313725.1. Classification (NCBI taxonomy): domain Eukaryota; kingdom Metazoa; phylum Arthropoda; class Chilopoda; order Lithobiomorpha; family Lithobiidae; genus Lithobius; species Lithobius niger. The sequence continues at coordinate 6,545 of JAHWFP010207527.1, read as the reverse complement.
TGGAAATAAGACTCCGATAAAGACGTATGGTTGGAGGTGTCCATAACTCGGGAACCAGATTGAGATAAAGACATAACGGTTTGATTTGAAGATAACTTGGAAACCAGACTGAGATAAAAGATGTGCGGTTTGAGGGGTCGATAGCTTGCAAACCAAATTAAGTTAAAGGCGCCATTACACCATTCAGAATCTAAACACAGCATATCAGTTCCAGATTCTCCGTCATCCAATATACTGATGTGGGTCAAATGATCTCGTTTTAGATAGGAAAATCGGGGCGCTGCTGTGAATAGTGTTGTTCCATTTTTAATTTACCGCTATTTTCTTTATATTGCTCGCGATTGTATGGTGCTGCATTTAGAAGTTGAAATGGTGAAAAGGCACCTTTGAGGATGTATGGCTTGAAGTGCTGATAGCTTGGGAACCACACTGAGTAAAGATGTACAGATAGAGGTGTCGATAGACTGAGAACCAGATCGACATAAAAACGTACGGTCTGAGATGTCTGTAACTGGGGAATGTGACTGAGATAAAGTCGTATGGTTTGAGGTGTGGTCAGCTTGGGAACTAGACTGAGTAAAGATGTTTCGTTGGAGGTGTCGCTAACTCGTTAACCAGACTGAGATAAAGACGTAGGGTTTGAGGTGTGGTTAGCTTGGTAACTAGACTGAGTAAAGACATATGGTTGGAAATGTCGATAAGTCGGGAACCAGACTGAGATAAGATGTAACAGTTTAAGGTGATGATAATTTCGAAACCAGACTGAGGTAAAAGACATATGGTTTGAGGTGTCGGATTGCTTGCAAACCAAATTAAGACAAGGACGAATGGCGTGAAGTGTCGATAGCCTTATGATATAGACATGCGGTATAAGGTCTCGATACCTTGGGAACCAAATTTAGATAAAGACGTACAACTTGAGGTGTTCTTAACTTGGGGACCAGACTGAGATACAGAAGGAACGGTTTGAAGTGTCTATAACTCGGAGACCAGACCGAAATAAAGATGTAAAGTTTGAGATGTCGATAACTTGGGAACCAAATTTAGATAAAAAGGTACAATTTGAGGTTTCAATAATATGACAACTAGAATGAGATAAAGACGTAAAGTTTGAGTTGTGATAACTAAGTTTGGGACCCAGATTTAGATAAAGAGGTACGAATCAAGTATCAAGAGCATTTGCAACATTTATGATTATACGTTTAATTGACGGTATCAAATCTGTGTCACGTACGAGAGGTATGCACCTTTAATAATGCACACAAATGAAGTAGTTGCCAATTAGTTTTGCAACAAGAACCACCAAACTTTTCAGGGTATCGGTATCAATGTTGACAAAATGTTATCGGTGTCAGATCAATATCGGCAATATGTTTTCGGTATCAGATCAATGTCGCAAAAATGTTCTGATAACGTATTGGCGTCGATTCAAAACTGATAGCCGTCGAGCATCACACAGCATGAAATACCACCATGTCATACGAAAGTATTTGTGATCGATTTCAATTTCAATTTCAATCGATTCACCAAAAGCAAAAAGTAGACTAATGACAGGCTGAGTTAAGTAATGATAATGTTTATTTGCCACATAACAGCAATAGGGTACAGATGGGATTTTACAAAAACCAATTTGATTAATTATTATTAATCAATATCCACCCAATATTCACCCAAAACCAAAACTGGTGTAAAAAACCGCCAAGTTTCCCCCGCTAACGTTAATCCTATTAGCCAAGTTGATCGCACCGACTACTAGTTCGAAGTGTAAATGAAAACAGAAGATTGCTACTCGCTGTAACAATCTTCAAGTTTTTATTTAACGTCCAAAGTATTATTCGGTACGATCAACTTAGCGAATAGGATTAACCTTGGCGGCCTTTCCCTGGTTGAATGATATCACTACCTTCAAAGGCCGATTCTTTTTGGTAACTTGGCGGTTTTTTACACCAGTTTTGGTTTTGGGTGGATGTCACAACTTTCATAGAACTGTACTTTTTTTCTGGAGGAATTTTATATTTATAAATTTTCATATTGATAATCTTCAAATTTACCAATGCCAATTAGCCGTTCGATTAGCCAAATTGACATGGCTTAGTTTATTGAACGAGCATTCTTCACATGCCTAAGTTTCTTCAATCCCATTTTTGCAGACACTGGCTAACAATCGC
>JAHWFP010207526.1:66719-125928 GCA_023313725.1 Lithobius niger | reverse complement strand
AAATACTTACCTTCAGTAATATTGCTGAATTTGTCAGACAGGAGGCGGGAATCACCACCCCAACCAGGAACCCCGGAGAACAAGCTTACTAAACCACACACACACTGCCCCCAAAACATTAATAAAGAACCAAAAGGCAACCAACCTACCAGGACCAGGTATCCAGCGACGCCATGCCCCCATAGAAAGTCCCATGGTCCCCAACCAACAGCCGGGAGAGTTAGCCCAACGCCTGGCAGTACCTCCACCTCATCCTTGAGAACCTAGCTCAGGAACAAGGCACACAAGCCCAGAAAACCGGCCCGCTCCACTAGAATTGCCGTAATGGAGCACAGCCAGAATAACACACTGAAACAAGGCACACCGACTCTGGCTTCACCCCCAGGAAGCCTGGCCAGCCACAACATGGCTTGCACCACAGATCCGCCCGCCCCAGGCCACTCGGGACCCTCAAGGAAGTACGCACAAACAGGGGCGGGTGGCGCAGGGAGCACGCTGCTACTGCTACGTCCAGCGGCGTCCCGCACCAAGAGTGTAAGAAATGTCCGCGTTACTCCAGCGAAATCCTAAATCTACAACTACCGTATTGTTTCAAAGCAGGTCCAGAAGAAATACTGAAGTACAACTGTACATGTAATAGCGACATTTCGAAAGGTACAACACTTGACCACATGGCTTAAAACAAACACGGCGTAAACAACAAGACTGCAGCTTGCATCCCTTGCTGCCCACGTCAATCCCAGAACGCGAGTGAGCGGTCGCTCCGTCCGAAACCGGAAGGTATCTTCCCACTAGGCTAAAGTGCTTGATCAGCCAGATACAATTCTCCAGGCATGCACAATACATACCCACCGACCAGGCTTCCAAACACTCTTTCCTGAATTGGGGAAAGTACATTTCAGTTTCAGGCCTTTAACACTACCTTGACATATTAAACAACGACATGAACACTGTAAAACCTCTGCTGGGAAGAACCATTCATAGTTAGGCTATGACAACGAACACACTCTCCCATCCGTCTCATGCAAACACAATGCTACAGAAGGCATAACATTACTTATGAGTCACAATTATAGAACGCCGCTGAACATAGCCTATTCAACCGGCCTGGATTCAGCCATTCCGACAACATGTCTGCCCCATTTAGTGCAGACGGCACGTTATATAACCAGAAATATAGCTTTCGTAGCCAATCCCCCAAAAACATACATTTAATGGCAATGTGCTTTGACCTCAAGATTCTCACCTCATACCTAGTAAACAGGATGGCAGAATGGGAGCCACAGTACAATGAAGGTGTTGTAGCCAACGGTGCCAATACCGAATGTGACATGCACTGTGTAGCCAGGCCAACACTCCTACAGCCGGAAACAGTGCAATGAATTCCGCCTCCATTGTACTGAGGCACACCATACCCTGCTGTCACAGCCCCAAAAAACAGGCACGCTACCCAAGAATACAATGTGCCCACCGAAACTACGCCGGTCGACTCTATCGGCTGCCCAAGATGCAGCTACACATGCATACGATTCAGATCACGTGACACTAGAAAGAACAATAGCATAATGTTCCGTACTGACAGTACATAAGTATCGCAGTATGGTCAACAATAAGCGAATATGAATGGACGTAAAGGCATAGGTATATTGGGACAATATTATAACACCCAAAAGAATATCGGGCCTTGTTCTAGAAGCTCCATACAACAACATCCTACTAGTGACCTGTATGGGAAATGTACAATTGTCTCATCTTCGTCACGCCTCGTTTGAACACCAGTACCGGCAGACATGAACTGGCACACGCACCGTACACGTTTCATCGACGTCATACCTCTCCGTGAGTTGATGAATTACTGTCATGCCATCAATTCTTAGGAAGGCAACACCTATAGGTTTTTTTTTTTTTTTTTTTTTTTTTTTTTTTACTTCGAAAGACGTGAGTTCGAATTCGGATTCAAGCAACGTTACTACATTTGCTCTAAGAGTTTCGATTCCGGCTAACAAAAGCAAACATCCACATAAAACTGCATCTAAACCAAAATGAAAAACACAGGTTAAGTCCCAAGAACTGAGAAAATCCCATCATCACTAATGGCCTTTCAAGTTCTTCTCATCACAGTCACCCACTTTGGTGAAGACCATATACGGCTGTTTGCAATAGCCACACAGTACCATGGTGAACCCCAGGTTTGAATCCTTTGGGGATTTTCATGAAGGTTTTGCAATCCAACGTACCACACACTGGATATCCAAATCAACATTTGTTTACTTCAGAATGGATACCATAATACATAAAAGAATCTAACCTAAAACAAAATTCACACTGGGCTGAATACTCCATCAAAATCCACACCGCTTGCTTGACAAAACCCCCGAGCTACTAGTCGGGAGCGGAAACGTCTAACGCTTCCGTCGGTATTCTTCTACCTTGTATATCCATTTACATCCCCACTTCCATATCAATAGTTACATTAACCTCTATGTACCCCTCTTTTCTTAAAGGACGCAACGTCGTCTCCCATGGACCGTTCCCACTTGTGAGGACAGGCAATGGCTTCTGCATAGATAATTGGCCCAACAATACACACGTATGCCGCAGCATCACTGAATCAACAGGACTATCCTGCCCACTAGTGGATACAGTTCCGAAAACAGGTGTTCGTCTACCCCTAAAACCGAACAGTGGTTCAAACTGTCATCCCCGTTCTACACAATATTATTTGACATCATTAACACTGCAGAACATAATTCCATCTGGGGTGTGATAGTACACATCCAACCTACCTACCCTTTGCCCCGTCTGACGGACTACTACTTCCCTACACCAATACTGATAATCTAAAGGAGCCAATTTGGGGGAGGAGCCTACACTATTACTACGAATGAATGGTCGAGGAGGAACTTCTTTAATGGTTAGTGGGCCCTCAGTCTTATCTTCTGCCTCTACCCTAGAATTACCATCCGATTCTGACACTGTACCCGAACTAAGTCCCTTCCCACAGTTAAAATGTAGTTGCACTTAGACTGGGTTTGGGCACACTCTGAGGCCTATACTGCAAGGACCTCCTCCCTTCCCCATAACTTAACCTCACCAACCGTTACATGTTTAGTTTCAACGACCAAGTAAGTATGGGGATTCCACTCTATATCCAACTGTCTACCGCATAGCCAATGAATACCCCCTCCCAGCTTTAACGTCAAGGGTATCCCTTCCCGGCTTATGGAAGTGTACATAACACATTGCACCAGGTCTTCGTAATGTCTGACTGATACACCTCGATCAAACAATAATGTACAAGGGACCCTAAAGCCTAAGTATGAGTGAGGGTACCTATGCTTCAGGTAGGTGAACGTACATACAAATTCTGCCCAAGATTGCGTGGCAGAGAGGTCTCGTGAAGTATTGCACGTACCCCTTCTAACAACGTGCGGTTAAATCGCCTACCGATTCCAGCCAAAGCTGGTGAGTACGCATTGGTTCGCGATATCCGATACCCAACCTACATATATAATCACAAAATTCCATACCTCGGTCCGTGCGAACATTTACAAAGTTGAAGCTAAAATGTCTTTCACTCCTGGCACGAATGTCAACAAACGTTTGAAACACATCGCTTTCCTTAGCGATGGGAAACACCCATGCATAACGAGAATAATCATCAAGTAAAGTAAGCACAAATCTACAATTACCCAAGGATACCATACGACTTGGGCCCCAAACATCCATGTGAAGGAGCTCGAGGGGCTTCTTACTCTGCAAAGCACCAATACCCGAAAAGTGGCCCTAGTCGATTTGGTTACCTTGCAGACCTCACACTGAGGAGAGTTAGGCTTCACTCACTAGTATCCATGTACCACCTTGGAGTTATGTAAATGTATCAGGCCCAATTTACGCTGATGACCGAGCCTCGAGTGCCAGGTTTCCACAGAAACCGACTTAATTGGATATAACTTCAACATGTACTTTAAAGTCCCCCTTCTGATTCCTACTTAAGCCAAGGGAACTCGTACTCGAACCAGATGAACAAGCTACAGCACCATTCACATGTTTTGGTTTGACCTTAAGAGGCAACAATGCATACACCATACAACTTGTTTGCGATTCGCAAAAAAAAATTGGGCATAGTGGCCCCGTGCGACCGCATATAGCGGCCAGACCCCAAAGGGCATCAGATTCACCCCCCCACTCAGCCTAAGGACCCAAGGAAGAGAAGACAGTCGAAGGCAAAAGGAGGGGGGAGAACCCTACTTCAAACCCATAGTACTAACCGTCCAAGTTGCCAGACTCCAGTGAGACCATGTCTTGATGCACACCGCAGGAGCCAACGCCGCTGCCATTCCAGGACCAAATAAATGTAGAGGCAATAACGATTAATGTAAACATACCCTAACATACCATAAACACATAGGCCTATGGGCAAACGCCCATGGATACACTTACCATACCGTTGGCGACACAATGCTCACCGGCGACATGTGACACCCTTAAAGCGACAACTGGCAACAGAACGGCAACAATGTGTCCCGCTGCGTCAGTGACATAATAGCTACTTACCCTGGTGACAACTGGCTACAGAACGGCGGCGATGTGTCCCGCTGCGTCAGCGTCATACAGCTATTTGGCTTACCGGAAGAATAGTGACTCCTCTCCGATTAGCTTCTCGTTGGGCTAGAATGATGTAAAATGATCAGCTGAACAACATTTTCCCATAACATTTTCGGGTGTTCCAGCTATTTTCCCCGGCGACAACTGGCTACAGAACGGCGACAATGTGTCCCGCTGCATCAGCGTCAGAACAGCTACTTACCCTGGTGACAACTGACTACAGAACGGCGACGATTGTGTCCCGCTGCGTCAGCGTCATACAGCTACTTTTTCTGGTGACAACTGGCTACAGGACGGCGACAATTTGTCCCGCTGCATCAGCGTCTAGTAGCTACCGAGTGTCGCCGAGGGTGCTACACGTGTTGCCAGTGGCGACAGCGTGGGTCCGGTTAAAAACCGCCCCTCGGCTCAACCAGCGTTGCAATTATGTCCAAACGCGGCACTTGCAACTTTTTTTTTTTTTTTGCTGGGATAGTCGGACCACGGACAGTGCCCGTGGCCGGCTTTTTACCACTCAGTGTAGGAACCGCACCGCTAATTTCCCCACCGGGAGCGGTCGTCCTTTTCATCCTCTCCACACTACTGGTTTTCAACTTACCGCCACTGTCGGCCACTCACCTAACGCCCGCCATCGGATCGGCACGGACCTGCCTTGCGGGACGGTGACAACTCCACTGGCTTACTCTACAAATCACCATCTGCATGAAAAAAAATGATATTTCAACACGAACAACATCCCGGGGAAGAACGGGAAGCAACGACGCCTCCGTAACCACGAATCACAAAGGCTTCATTCTCGGCCGCCATCTTGCCCTCGACAACGACCGGCCGACCAAAACACACCGCCGGCATGGCCGTATCCGTTAAGCCTACCGTCTACCAACCGTTGCCGTGCTTCGATCCTGTTCCCACCGTGCTGCTTTCCAATAAGCCGCTCGTCGGATCCACTTCTTGACATCGAAGTCCGTTGTTGTAGTCCATAATACGCGTTGGTTAATTCGCGAAGCACGCAGTAAAAACTCGCACAACCATCCACGATGGGAGTGCTCGAAAAGTGATGCGGTTGGACTGGTGAGGGCGCTGACGTCGGTAAGGACGTGCAGCGCCGCCTGGCGGCAGTGGAGAAAAGCTTAGGGAGAACGTAAAAAATGGTGTTTTTAGTTCATAAGCGAGCAGTAAATAGCGTAAAAAGGTGGTTTTAGCAATATTACTGAAGGTAAGTATTTGCAGGAAGTAAGAAACTAATGTTTCCTTAATGTGAAACACTGAAATTAGAAAAATTAAACAAACAAATCCAGAGAATCCAGATCGTCCAATAAGAATTTGTGCTTCAGAATCCAAGAAACGAATTTTCGAATTCATAACAGCACAGCAACTGTTGACAACTTTTGAGCCAACAATTGAGCAACAGAGCGAACAAGTAAGGCTCTAATTTTCGTATGCGACAACATGCTATAAAATTCTGTTTCCTTATTATTTTCAGCGAAAAATGTAGTTCAGTTGAACTATGGTACGCTTCTATAAAAAAACTGTCAGCGACGTATTGTTGACAGATAATGATTTTCCTATTGGCGAAGAAATAACATTACTTATTTCCATTTTCAGATTTCTGGCAATGATCATTATCTGTGAAAAGCGACCATTCACCATTTATATCAACATCTTCGATTCCCACTTGTGTTGACATACTTGTACCATAGAAGGAGACACCTATCCAACCGCTATGTACTACCATTCATTACTATATTATGTCAGGTTTGACGTCACTTGTGGTGATGCACGTCTGTACCCAAAGCTTGTATTGTTGTTTGCTCATCTGAATACAGTAGACACCCTGGATAAGGAACTCGGTTTTAAGAAATTATTGCTTTTAAAGAACAGATTGCAAACAACCATTCTAACACATTTAGTACTAATCTTTTCTGGATGTATGGACCCCTGTTCATTGTCCTTGAAGTTCTTTGCATGCGGTATCAACTGTATTAAATTCGTAGAAAACCCACGCAGCATTTGAAATCAAGTCAATAACTCGGGCTGAACAATTCCAAAGTTTCACATACTTTAACGCTGGAAGCAGAGCAGTACTCACCGTACTTCTGATGAATGATCATCCCAAAACATCATTTTTGCAAAAGTGTTTGTTTTTCCAATGGGAACAACTCCTAGGGGCAGAGTTCTCGCTGCAGCACCCTAAAAATAATTATGATTGGTTTCAAAAAGAAAATAAACCAAGGTAGTGCAAAATGTTTCAGTATCATAAAGACAAAGATTACAATATTCAAAAATGTCACATAGCTTACTTTGAAAATTTGAGTCCATGTTAACATTTTTTTACGCTTAGATTTCAAAGTAAAGGATATTTACCGTTCCAATATCTTTGCAAATTTTCGACAGTCAGGTTTTTCTGGAGTTGGAGGGGCTCAGAACGACTATATTCATCAGGCTACCACATCACTGCTTACTTTGTCGTGATCGTTCGAACGAAAGCAGACGAACGATCACAACAAAGTAAGCGGTGATGTGGTAGCCCGATGAAGACAGTCGTTCTGAGCCTCTCCAACTACAGAAAACCTGACTGTCAAAAATATGCAAGGATATTGGAACGGTAAATATCCTTTACTTTGAAATCTAAGCGTAAAAAAACGTAAACGTTACAATATTCAAAAGCATAAGAGAATTTTTATTTTATTACTAAATGTCATAACACTGCCATCTATCCAGTTCTAACAGCACAAACTATAATCATGTATTATACCCGATGCCTAAGTCAGACCAAGATTGTAATGGCAGCAATCAATTCGTAAATTAAAATCAAAAGAAATTACTAGCCATTAGATGAGAAGTACAGACTGAGAAATACAGAATTTATGAAATTAAACTTTACGTTTGTTCGGCCAGCAGATATCCCCACCTATATGTACATTTGTAAAAGCTGTTTCACAGTTGGCGCCATTTCGGGTTGCTTTGGGAAACTCTGTTCATCATCAAGAAAAAAAACCGATCTGGTGGAATATTCACATAGATTTGGCTTCGGATTTAAATACGATGTTTTTACAAATGGAAAACAACCATTTTGTACACTAAAACTTCATCACCCCCCTTTATGGGACGCACCATTCACGTGAAACCAAAGGCCCACGAATGTTCAAATGCAATGGCGCAGTAGCACAATTTCCGACTCACAACACAGGTAATCCACAAGACAAATTTTATTATTTGATTAAAGCTTTTGTTTGTTAATTTGTAATATGGGGAATCCACTATTTCAATAAAAACTAGCACAATTTCATTCAGATATAAAATAAAATTAAAAACTCTCCCACCGAACAGCACTCACGCTTTTGCAAAATGAATAATTTGATATTTTAATACTCAACTCGTTTCCACCAAATTTCCCTCAACCTTGGGAAAAATTAAACATGAAAAGGAGTTTTGTGCTAAAACATCAAAATTATGGATTTCAATAACACACTGGGTGCCATAGCTGCATAGATGCTGCATATATTAATGAAAACGAAGGTTGAACATCTTGCACAATTAGATGAAAATAGCTTCCGTATTTTGCCAGCATGATGAATCTTTAAGACACATATGTTAAATATTGTTACAATTCCTGAAAAGGCGTGTGGACAGTGGGGAAATACTGAAAACCCAACATGTTCGTTGAGTTGGGTCATATTTTTTTGCTGTGCTGCATGTATCTTCCAGTGGTGCAGGATTCATCAACCATGCAACAAACTGCAACGACGAATGGGTACAATTTTTACCCTTCATTTTCATTATGACTTTGCACAAATTAAGTAAATGTGCATTCAGCTACAAACAGTAGTATTTATCAAATCTGTTACATACCCCATCAGGTCTTCGTAACAATCCAGTCACAGTCTGTAAAGATATTTAAAAAAAAAGGAATAAGCCATGTAATACTTTCCAGAAATACAGTAAATAATAATTTAAAATACGAAAGTTCGGATAACTACTATGAGAGTTCATTTCACGATTTTGTTCAAAAATTCGAAAAATTTCCGCTCAATCTCAAAACAACACAATACCTCTACCGTATTCCACAAATTTTCGACAGCCAAAGAAGAAAAGCAAGTACAACGCCTGACGAAGACAGTTGAAGAGTGTTCCATCTACTAATAAGAACTGTCGAAAATTTGCGGAATACGGCTGAGTATTCTGTTGTTTTGAGATTGAGCGAAAATGTTTCGAGTAAAAATTGAAAGAAGCACGTTCACAGAGCGCACTTGGAACCATTGTGATATAATTGACACTAAGGTCATTAGAGATAATGGACTTCAAAGTTTTGAGTTCTGTAGTTATTGTACTTATTTGCTATAAAAACCAGTTATGAGGATATTACTACCAATGTAAAGTCCAGATAGCCAAATTTCAATAACTTTGGAACAAAATGAGTTGTTAAAAAAATTGGAAAATATACCACTTGTATTACTTTGGTTTTGAATGAACATAAAAAAAATGTCTTACGCTAGTTCTTAATTATTTTTTAAAAAACTGTCAGCAATAGTCAACTGTCAACAGTGGTCGATTTCATGAACATAATGTGTTTAATCAATACATATGCTTGAGACAGACTGCTCTTTAAATAATGTTGGACTCTTATTATTTCACATAGGCCTATTCTAGTAAATTGACGCGACTAAAATCGTTAAACAGTGTAGAAGATATTTTAATTGTGAAAAATTATTGGCGAAACTAAAGGCCGTCTAGTTAGTTAATTATCACTGTGTATTTCAGTAGCGTTAAATAAATGAAGCATCTCACTTCGGCTGGCAAAAATGGTGAAAAACTCATTATTCGTCGTAGTCCCTATTTTTCACCTAATTTACTCATATGTCGATCTTTAAATCAAATAGCAAGCACTCTGCTAAAAACTCCAACAACATAGAAATATTTTAGCCTTTTAGTTGCATTTTTTTTTATTCTTTGTAGTCTCGCAAAAGTCTTAAGAACTTTTGTTTGTTTTAAATAGTGAAAAGATGAATTTACATAGAAACTTCTACTATGGAAGCCATGGGTATGAGCACATGCTAAGCGTACAAAGATGCTACTTTCTTATCCTCTACTACCAATCTCTCACAACAGCTATTTAGGTTACCGCCTCATACGTAGATTCTAGGATTTAAACTACCATCTTGTACTTAAGTATGATCGATCACCTTTGTAACTAAAAACTGAATCGAAACGTGAATGCAGTTTCCTTTTCCAAACTCATGGCGGCCATGTTATCACCTATATTAATCTGGTTAAAAATACCGTAGCGGTGTTTACTCTGAAAGGTCATACTATACAAAAATGTCAGTTCAGAAAACTTAACGCACTATTTCATTTGACATGAAATCCTCACCAGGTTATTGAATTTTCAACGGACAATATTCATCCGTCTTCATCAGGCACTAACAGTTTTGAGAGTTTGAAACTACATCGTTCTGGACATCGCGATTCGAAAACGGCGCTTGGTGTGGCCCACTATCACGATGTCCAGAACGATGTAGTTTCAAACTCTCAAAACTGTTAGTGCCGATCAAGACGGATGCATACTGTCCGTTGACAATTCAAGAATCTTGAGAGGATTCATGTCATCTGAAATAGTGCGTTGTTTTCTGAACTGACATTTTTTCGATATTTATTTGGTTATGGAAGCTACATAAAAATTCGGTAAATGCAGCTATATTTTTTCTAACAGGTGGCAGCAAAAGGCAGTAGTAATTTATATCACACAAGTACCATGAAGCAATGGCCGTCGATTACAATTCTTGAGTCTTATCTCGATTTTTTTACAAAAATCACACTTACCGTACCTATATCACAACGGTGCCGAGTGCCTTGGACTTGCAAGCTGATCAAAAGCACTTGTTGGTTGCTATTACCAATCAGTTCTCTACTGCAGTAGACATTCTCATTTGAATCTGTCCAAACACCTCTTTAAATAATGTAGTATACTGAACTACTTACACACTTCCATCAACATGAGTGATTTTTTAAAATTTATCCGTGAAAGTTACTGGCCTTCCCACAGGGCTCACTGCTCCATCCCTGCCCTACATACAGCCACACACTTACGCAAACAATGGAACTAAAGTGTGCTGGATAAAATAAATCAGCAAGCAGCCTTTTTAAGTGATTGTTCAATAAAAGCCAAAAAAAAGATAATAATTGTTCTTTGGAAGTGTTTGGTAATCCTTGTGTTCTACAGGGAAGTTGGCGTTGTGGCAATAATACTATGGAGTAGTGATTCCATTGAGTTTATTTCAAACACAATTAGTCCTTGGGAAAGGGGTAGAAAATAAAATGTAGAAATAAAACCATGCACCAACAAAAAAATTGTTTGGTTTATGGGCGAGGTTGAAAGGCAACTAGGCACTTTATTTAATTGTTTTAATTTAATTTTAATGAACTAGACACATTTCTTTCCGACATGTATAGCTCAAAGCTCGGTTAGTGTCAAGTCACCCTAAAATAATGATATATTTTGCAAATGTGTTATTTACGCCATCTAGTATTTAATATAAAGTCAATAAATACACATTACCAAAAGTTTTGTCTACTCCACTTGGTTTTTCCGTTTGGAGTAGCAGCGAACCACACCATCACTTGGGAAAGCACGCAGGTGTTCATGAAGTCTACCATCAAAAATGACTCCCACCTCTGTGCACTTCAGTACATTGCCATCCAACACTTTAAGTAGGCTAAACTGCCATTGATGAACATTCAGGAACCTGCACACCAATCTAACTGCCAAACTCTCCACACGCTGGGAAAAACTCCTAATACCAACACAAGAAGGAGGAGATGAGAGGGAGCCACCATCTCCACAACATACTAATGCAGGCAAGAGGAAGCAATGGCGCGGAAGTTTGAAAGCACAACATGGCCAACTAGGTTAAAAGCCAGAAACTCTACTCAAAAGCCTGAATAAGTTGGAAGATTGTGGCCCAACACCTGCACAATTAAAACTCGCGAAAACCCGAAAATTCGCTGCTACTCCAAAAGGGAAAACCAAGTGGAGTACACAAAACTTTTGGTAATGCGTATTTATTGACTTTAGATTTTGTACAGCCAAAGTAAACAAGACAACATCCGATTTTAGAAGTATTTAATAGTATTTTTAGTTTTTGACAGATAACTTCCTAGTGTATCAAGTTAGAGGCTTGAAATTTGCACCGTTGAAAAGCTATTTTCGAGCCTCTTGAAATGGTAAATATCCCAATAGCTTTAGCTTTTGACGCACTCCCAGCCGAAGCCATGGCACCAGAAGAGAGGGACAATTTTGCTAGGTAAATCCCATCGGAAATTCCTAGGTTCTTTCACATGTCACACTCGACATGAGCAAGAGACATCGCAGGGCCCTTCTCTTCCCAAATATGCCAGGGGTGGCTGAGGTCGGATTCGAACCCGTGACCTCTGGCACATAAGATGGTCATGCTAACCAAAAGGTCACCTTGCCCCATTATATACCAAAAGCGGTCACAATTTGGCGAAAATATAAATTTTAGGGGTTGGACTAAAGTTCAGATAAAAATATTTGACACGCGATAATTTAAGGCACTGGCAAGCACCTGTAAACCAAAAGTTAAACTTTGCTTGGCCTAAACCATTTTATTCATTAAGCCAATCACCTTCCACCTCGTCATGCACTTCCAGTTATAGAAGTAAACCAAACAGAGTCACTACTCCACTTTATTTATCGTAATTCTGCTTCTCTTCCTTGGCTTAATAACATGTCCTAAATCTACTTTATTTAGGCCATGTTATTACCACAACACCATTTTCCCTGAAGAACACAAGCCGTGTAGGGAAGCACCAATTGTGCCTTCTGATCTTCCTCACATGGTTTATTTGAAGCTAATGCCATTATTCATGGTTTTCCTGCAGGCAAAATGATTACGCATTACCAAACCTTATTCATCAAATTACCCTTAATACTTACTGGTTTGAAGTAGCATATCAAGCAAGTCAAACGTTAAAAGGCGTACATGGCACTAAAACTGCTAGAAAATTAACAAATGGAAAATCTAGCAAAAATTAGTTTGTGTTCAACTGCAGTGTGCTGACACTGCTGCAGGGTCGGTACAACACCCAGGCATTTAAAAGACATTTTTCTCCCCTTTAACTCCCACTGTATCTGTATGTACGGAGCAACGTGCAAAATAGTTACAGTCGTGGTTCGCACACCGTAGTAATTTCATTTTTCAAGTTACATAATTCTCTTTAAAGTATCAAGTAAATAATCTCTTTACATTTTTCAAGTACCGGTATCCCCCCACCCACCACGATGATGTATGGCTCCAAGAAATGTGTTTACAAAAAAAGATAGAATTAGACATTTCTGTAGGGGCTCAAACGTCAACTAACCAGTTGGTAAATTACACCAGGATATCAACAGAAAACAAGTAAAGCTCTCTCTACTTAATGCAGTAGCTAACGTTTGCAACCAAACCTGCAGGAACTAGTCTAAATTACTGCTCAGTGAAGCCCAGATTTTCACTACCCAGTGAATGACTATACATAAAAACAGAGTTCGTCGCAACCTGTTAACACAGTTTTCTCGCCTCTTTACAACCCGCTTAAAGCGGTACACCTGTCTTAGATTATGACACAACCAACCTCGGATAAAGTTCCGTCGCCACCAGCAACGATAACTGCGTCGGTGTTTTCCATAACTTCCATCAAAGCTTTTGCTTGACCTACATGTTCAGTCTACAGGAGAAAAAATATGGAAAATTTTCAGTTAGTTGATAGGTGATACCTTTTTTTCGTCTAATATTTTATGGAAATCGAAGAGTAATTTAACCTTAACAAGGCTAACTCTGATTCCGGCCAAATTGAACAGAGGAGCAGCATATTTTTCGAACAAATTTTTTCCTTTCCTGAAAAAAATAAAGTAAAACAGTGATTTTGTGCCAGCAACAATGGGAGTGAGAGCACAAGCAGATTAAATAAATAATAAAACATTTATACGGTGGTAATGTTCCACGTTTTCTTTAAAACGCTACCTCTGAACAGGATAAGAAGAGAACTGTTTAGTTTTCCTTTTGTTTTTCTCCTTTCAACAGAAAGAAAAATTTATTAACTGTGCATTTAGACCACCGAAAAACTTGCAAAAAACCCTTTACTTAGGCCTAACTAAAAGGTAGAAGCTGATATACATACATGACGGAGAACGAAACGCCAGTTACTTGGTTACAGAACTTTCTGCATCTACAGTTGATACCAACACTCTCGAATGTCAATACGGTAGCAGTCACCACTTTGCCAGTAGACCTCATAAAGCAATAGCCATTTCAAAATTTCTACTCCTCCCTTACCGTCTTGGATGATGCATGGTTTTCTAAATTATGTATTTACGATATTGTGCCATTTTCCCAGTACTACAGCAGACATTATTTATAACCCTCGCAAATCTGAGCACAACTCACTGGAAAATATTTGTCTTCAAACTTTTTCAGTTCCCGAGGCATCGCTATTTGAGTATCATTCTTTACATTACTTGTCATCTTTTTGGCAAATATGGCTAAATTCAAGTCGCCAACGTTGATTTTCAATCGCCAACTAGCGAGTGGCAACCAACATTGCATTGGTGAATACAGATGACAAAAGACAGACAAGACAGCAAAGCTCAGCAAAGGATGAGAAGCTCTGTCGCTCACTTGACATGTGTGGCAATAAAGGTGTAACACATATCCTCCTTAAACAATTGTTTTGCTGCACCTTTCGCTTAAAGGCTAGCATATTAAGATGTACAAGACTACCATACCTCAATACTATTATGAAAAAATTTCTCAACTTACCCATCTTTAGCAACAGGATTGAGAAGAATTGTAATGTGCCTAGGTTTTTTGCCAGTCGGTAAAGGTGCTTCCCCATAATTCTGTAATACACCAAGACAATAAGACAACTTGGGAGTTCTTTTTAAAGATGGGAGACCATTTATCTCTTTACGTGCCATTTGGCAAGCATGCACCACATCCAACTATTTTACCCTCCCCATGACCAATTTTTACTCCTTCTCCCACGTACGTTACAACCACCGATTTAAGTCTACCGCTAATCCTCCCCCCCCCCCACCAATCAGTATTAAAACTTAATTGTAAAGAGTTGGTGGGCAAAACTCGACATCCAGTAATGGAGCATTTGACTTTGTTATCTTATTAACAAAGAAAGGTAATCTGAATCTAAACCTATTAACCCTTTAAGGACTGCGTGCGCGCTAAGAACTTATAACTGACTTGTAGAAAAAAAATCGCAACTTCTCACCCAGTTGAGGTAAGGGAATGAAACCTGTGTCATTTTTATCCTTAATGATCTGGCTTTCATATCCCAGTTTAAATTTTACTGTAATTGGCTGGAAGTTTTCGATATGACTTGTAGAAGAGCTGTAAACAGTAATTATACAGCGGGGGCATTCGGGCGCACCCGTCCTTAAAGGGTTAAGATAGCCTATCATTAAGAGCTTACACTGAAATAATAAAAAATTACTATGAAAATGAGAGGCTTATATTAAAAATAAAATTAGAAACAGTAACCTGCATATAACCTCGATTAAAAGGAAACTTCCATTACCGTGAACGAAGTGTAGGGGAAACCTTCAGAATTACTATATTCCATCAATACTTATTCAGCTTCCACAAGACTTCAAAAATATTAGCCACGTCTTACCGTCATAACATCTAATTAAGACCTAAAGACCTTCTTGCTACCTACTTTAGCCTGGAGACGGTAGCAGGTACTAGTTTTGGTTGTGAGCGAAGTTGAGAGCGAGTATAATTGTTGCAAACCAAAGTAAAGTAGCTGATTCGTCGGTTTTTGTAATTTTTATTAAATTTTTAATTATTATTAATAAATTCTTATTATGCACACGGATAAAAGACAATTGTTGGATTGCACCACCTGATATTTAAAGTGTAATCAATCAAGTAAAATCAATTTTGCATTGACTTGTTAGCTTTTAATTTGTTGCCATTTTCAACGTTAATCAGTAGTGCTTGCTACGCTTGAAATACAAATCAATTTAAATATCATGTACGTACTAGCACTAGCCAGACATTCATTTGTACCGATATTCCTTGTTGTACTTGGTACAAGTAAGTATGATTGTACTTTGTACAGCCCTATTAAATGAACAAATAAAAAGTTAAACCTCGAAATAGTCCAAAATTAAGTTTAAAAAATATTCAATTTATTACGTAGGGCTAACAAAAGCATAGCCAAGTAAATAATGACATCTAACAGTAGACCAGTAAATGTTGCATACTCACTGAAGAATGAGTATGTAACATACTTAACCAGTAGCTTTAGGTCTCTTGATCTGCTATGCAAGAGATACACGGTCAGCTATTAGATTAGCCCACCGACTGCTGTTCGCGCTAATCAAGTTATGCAAGTAGATGACAACCAAGATGATCCCAACGTGTAAAGCACACATGGCACAATCCACGGGAACAAATTGGCATTTATTCCAGTGACATGTTAAGCTATATGTCAGTAAATAAGGCTTTAGGCAGTTTAGGTGCGGCATCAAATTTACTCGAACACTGCGCCGTTACACGGCTTGGTACTTTTAATTAAAAATTAACTACTCTGTTGGCTACCTAAATTACTAATTCGTTGTTGATGTGGAAGAGCAAAATGATTTTATCTCAGATTTTTCAATAAGCGCACGTAATTATCTTACGGAGCAGTAAAATTAGATGTTTTAAAGTAGCACTAACATACACAAAATGGTGTAAATAATGTAGGCTAGTAGTAAAGGAAATACAATAGCACAACAGCTAGTTTATCTGGAATTCACTGGTTCGATTCCCAGTCATGTCTTATCAAATTTTGCGTTATTTTTGGTTTATTGTTTTGACTGTTGTGCTACTGTGTTCTCTTTACTCGTATATAATTTACAGTAGGCCTAATTCATTTATGTTTATTTATCTTATTATTTGATTCTCTGCAATTGTCGGCAGAATTACTAAAGTTCAGCAACAGTTGTCTTTACTTTCATCAGCAAATGAGGTGGCAGAACACTTGCACTACTTCGCCACGAAAGTTTGAACTGGACACTGCTGGAACCAACTACCTGTTACGGTGACACTGGCTCCCTCTCTTCTTGCTCACTAGTTGGTGGGTGAAGACTTTCGATCTCTCAGTGAGAACAGAAGAGATACCTGGAGTTGTATTCTTTGCTATGCCTTGGTGGGCCAGCTCTTGTAAGTTCATTAGTGGGGTTTTGTTGTTTTGCAGGTGCTGAATGGGTAGGCATTCAAGCGCTCAAAGGTATGGCTCGTTTTGCATGTTGGATTTGAGCAGAACTGTTGTTTCTTCCCCGGCAAATTTGTGTTTGGAGCGAAGATGGTGGACCACAATTCCATTTTCTTATTTTTTCTTCTTGACAGTGTGCAGGTGTTCGTTCAGCCCTGATTAGCCCAACTTTTGGTCTCCCCAACGTACATGCAGTTGCATTCAGCACAGGGGACGACGTATGTGGCTGCCCTGGTTTGATGGAGCCAGAGGTGTTCTTCCGGGGGTGTGGGTCAAGAAAGAATCACTGGGGCTTGGTCAGAGCACTCTATTCACGTTGCTGTTCGGGAACTAGTTAGGGTGACTTGACCATGGACCTTGTGTGACTTATGGTCTGGCTGGTGGCCATGCTGATGAACTGCTTGGTGATGTGGTCCATCACATCCGTTTTACGTACTCTCTCAATCAGGAAGTACCCCGTTCAAAGAAAACTTTTAACACTAACGCCACAAACAAGACTTCACTACAACCGCCACTGTAACCGACGGTTGCCGGAATTTCGAGGAAGTTCCCGAAGTGAGAGAGGACGTAAGAGGGATTAATGGACCATAACACCAAGCAGTCCACTTGCACACCCACCTGCCCAATTATAACCATGACACAAGGTCCAAGGCCAAGTCACCCAAACTAGGTCCCCAAGAGCAAGGTCGCTTCATGACTCAAGATCCACAAAAGAATACCTCCATCCTCCCGAAACTAGGTCAGCCGTACACACCGATCCCAGTGCTGAATGCAAAAATCTGAATCTACGTATGGAAAACCAAAAGGCAGGTTAGCCCAAGGGTAAATGCACGCCGTTAAGAAGAAAGCTAGGAAAATTGGAATTGTGGTCCAAACACAAAATCACATGAGAAGAAACAACACTTATGCTTAAATCCAACACGCAAAACGAGCCACACCTTCAAACGCTCGAATGCCTAGCCATTCAGGACCTGCAAAACCGAGTGCAAAACAACAAAATGCTCCTAGAGCTGGCCCACCAAGGCATAGCAAAAATTACAACTCCAGATCACTCACTGAGAGATGGAAAGCCTTCCTCACCCACCAACTAGTGAGCCAGAAGAGAGAGAACCAGTGTCGCTGTAACTGTAACTGCTAGTTGGTTCCAGCAGTTCGTGACGACGCAATGCATGTGTTCTGCCACCTCATTTGCCTATTAAAGGTAGAAGACTACTGTTGGTAACTTTAGTAACTCTGCCAAATATTTGTGTTTCAACCTGCCATGAAATGCAAAAGCAAGCTGCTCTCACCCGTAGAAATATTTATAAACAGTCTGCATAGAGACGTCTATGGGTGAAAGCAGCTCTTTTTCAGGTGATCAAGCCTAAATGGGGTGTCTAACATTCAGTAGAATGGAGCCATATAAACAGTAGTTCCTGCTTTTAGCTTGAAAGAAACTGTGCGACGAATCACTTTGAACTTTTGTGATCGTCAGCATTGTGTTTGTTCCTTTTCCAGTAATGGCAGCAACATTTACGCTGCAGAAAGGCATTCATCGAAGGCTCGGACAGGTGGAGTGTCAAAGTTGTGATCCCGAGTTTGTTGGTTCGAGTCCTAGTTACGTCATCTCCATAAAGGCTTACAGCCGAGTATTAGGGGAGCAGCAAACCTGGGAATGGAAACGTCCAATCAAGGCAAGGGCAAAAGCTTGTCTTTAGTAGCCAAAATTGTAATGCATAGCTGATGCAGCAGCTGGGTGGCCTCTTACACTACCCTTTATCAGTAGTCACGCCAGGGATTTTTTCATGGCCCCCTTTACCATTAAAACTTATTCCATTTATGCAATTTAATACATGTTGTATGGCAGTGAAGCGCACAGGATCAATTTTTACTGTAATCACCAAAACAAGGTTAAGGTTACAACCTAGCTTAACGCTTTTTTTGTCTCTTTATTAAATCAAAAAGTACCTTAGCCTCTTCGCAGTAGGCTTTCATTAAGTTGAAGGCTCTGAAAAAAAAATCACGTAATAAAAAATGAATCACTGTGGTTCACGCTATATCACTTGTTCGTAGGCATGCTGACAAATCTCACAAATATATCTTACTCATATTTCCCAATTCCAAAATTGGTTCCATAAGCGAGAGCTATAGTGGCAACCGTGCTCTTCTTCCAGTGATTTCGTAAAGTTTTCGCAATTTTAACAACTCGAGCCATTTGTAACCAAAATTTTGTTTATACTTATGGATTTTCTTTTGCGGCGCACGTTGCCAACAGGAACCGGAAGCATCACACACGCCGGGCACACATCTACCAAAAATACTAATCGATCGTTCAGAGGATCGGTAAAGCCAAAAACCTAACGCTCATACATTTTTTAAAGAAAATTTAAGTTTGTATTGTTTAACAGAAAACTGTACGTATGTATGATAATATTAATTATTTTTGTTTGTTTTTGTAAGAATATCTGCAATTTTAGGAAACTTGGTAGTTGATTTGGTTTTGATTTTGTGCAGAAAATTCTGACTGTGGATGACCGGGTTTAGTCTCTCTCGATCCTAACTTGCGTAGTTTCTGGGCGGGTTTTGTGCATCTGTTCTATAAACCATTCATAGGTAATTATTTGATGTGATATTATTTAGCCTTGACTTGAAACAACATTTTGGATAAGTATGATGATGACAACGAGAGCTTAAAATTTCTTTAAAACCATTTTCAAAACAAAGTAATATATCTTAAGGCGTGTTCCTGAGGTAGCAAGTGAATGGATGTCAATTCATTGCATCGTAGTTGATCTGACCTTATTTGGGTTTAATATTTGAAGTAAGTTTCTGTTTGGCTCTGTACATGTAAACATAGTTTGTAGACGAAACTAACGTGTGTGGAACTAAAGTAAAATAGACCTGGTGTTGACAATCGAGAAGTAGTCGGAAATTTGTAATTAGCCTTGAGATAAAGAACCTTGCAAACCACCAAACCCAAGCGTTTGAAACTGTCAAAAGCAATCGAAGAGTTTCTGTGGCTCTAGTTGGCCGGTTTTGAAAGGCTGTAGGTGATTGTTAATGTTGGCATGAGGTGGTTGATCTTACACCGCCTTCCGAAGTCCCACCTGCTACCATTACAATCTTGGAATCATGCATTTCTAGAGCGGCTCCCTTTGGGCCTTACCATTCCACCCGTGTAAGGCGCCCAAAATTTTGCTCGAAGATCGTCGGCAGACGCAGGGGGCTTAGGAGTTAAGGTCTTCACTTCACCTTCCGTAAGAAATCATCCTTCTTTCAGTTGGTGTAGGCTATAACCCTGACAAAATCTAATTCCTCAGGAGATGTGCACCGAAGGTGTCTTGAGTTACTTGCCATCAAACTCCCATGAACGGCGACGAGTCCCACTCATGAACATTCAAGGACCATCAAATCCAAACGTTGGGCACGTATTAGGAAAAGATCTGGAAAAGAGGCTAACGACAAGTGGAATGGGAGCGAGTAAGAAAGGTCCACCGTATATGGAGGGCTACTAAAACCACATTAAATTTGAATTCGAACTCAAGTCTGTGCCGACATGGAAGCCAAAGAAAAATGTTAAAAACACCTGAAGA
Organism: Lithobius niger; assembly: GCA_023313725.1. NCBI lineage: Eukaryota > Metazoa > Arthropoda > Chilopoda > Lithobiomorpha > Lithobiidae > Lithobius > Lithobius niger. The sequence goes on along the minus strand of JAHWFP010207526.1, from coordinate 105,475 downwards.
AGACTACAGATAGAGTGGTCGAAAATTTGAAAGTCTTTGTGGTAGTCTGGAGTGTGAAGATATGCGATACTGAAGTAATGTTGCGGCTCAGTATTCCAACCAATTTTGATGTTAATTTCAATTTTTTTTAATCTGCCGAAGCTAATACCTAATATGTAGAAATTCTGGAAAAGGAACACACATTGTCAGATATGCAACGTAAGGAAAAAATATGCGTGGCTTCTATGCAGATTTTTTCTTCAGGGCATGCAGAACGTAGACCAATGTTTACGGTAAAAGATAAAAATTATATATATATTTAAGCTACATTTAAAGCTATATTTAAATTATATACATATAATAAGCTGCAAATTAGTAAATTCCCGGTTTTTCCAGCCAGATACTTACAGTTTGTTACAATGCCAAACTTTTCCAGGTAGCGTACGAACCCTGTGTGTGGCTTGCACCACTTGCCGAGGCAACAACTAGCATGTGCTGTGCTTGGACAGATCATTTGTGCGCTAACATTGTTTTTTTCTTTTCTTCATGAACGCTCCCTAACACTAGAAAAGACATTCTCGCCAATCTCTCTTCCCCCAAGGTGATCAGAGTGATTTGAATCATTGGTTCGTAATTTAAAATGTCTATTGAGGTTAAAAATTGAGCCAGTTCACTGCAACCAAGGTTTGCTTCAGATAATGATGCTTAAAGAAATTACCGGTAATAAGTGACTGAATTTTAAAAAAATTTCAGAAAAGAAAATAATAATAATCTGATTTTAACATGCCAGTATCATCTGCATCCCTAGCATCCATCAATTGTGGCATCACTAGTATAGGGAAGTCTTCAAGGAAATTCTGCTTAGCCATACATCTATTGGTGATTATAACAGTTATGATTTTTTTTGGTCTGTAGCAGCATGGAAAACATTGTTCAACAGCAGTTAATTGCAGCAACTCAAAAAATTGAGGAACAGGTAAGAATAAACAATTTAGCGTTGTAGTAGGAATAAGTCCATTGTTTTCCTCGTGATTACAGAGAAACATTTCTAAAAAAATTAGTTTGGACAGTATTGTTGCAGTAAATTGGTACTCACGGTATTGACAGTAAAAAAAAAATTACGGTATCAGTATCGTTCAGCACCACGGTATTACCGTGATTATGGTGCTGACGGCTATTCACAAACAAGTTTTGTCCTATTTTTGTTTTTGGATGGCAGTAATTGTTTTAACTAAATTTGCACAAGTAAGAGCCGATATGGAGGTGCGAAATTTGCATGAGCGAGTGAAATCTGATCCCACTGATAGGCAGAGGAAGTACCCACATTGCGGAAGGGGTGGGAGGGGGAGGTGAGGGTGCAGCTCTTCCAAACGTGTTGTGGTTGATGTCATAGCGTCCCATCAAGGTAAAAGCGGAGTTCTGCTATTAGTAAAAAAAAAATTAAATGCAAAGAGCCACATTTGATACTTTTGTGCTCAAGTGGATCGCAAAATTATTTCATAAATTATCGTGATATTACCGCAGACCGCCGTTTTTAGAACCATACCGTACCGTCCTGCAAAAATTTAATACCGTGCAACACTATGCAGTGAGACTGCTTTGGAGGTAACATAGTCTACTTGAAACATCATTCCTTAGCATTGATTTAAATCAGTGATTACATTTTTATGAAAATAGTCGTTAAAAATTATTGCTTTACATTAAATTAAAAAAAAACTTAAGAGTTTATGAAAATGAACTGCAAATAGAGATAAAAAAAATTAACAAAAACTTTGCAATTAAGTACTGACATCCTCTTGCTATCTGTCATGGTTTATTGGAGAAGGATAAGACTGAGATGGTTCAGCAAATAAGCCCCTGTGCATTCGGAAGAGAAGACGCTCGGACTTGCGTTCAATGCTCAGCCTAATGTCAAGTGTAGCATGTAAAATATATCGTAGCAAAATTGCCCCTCTCCATCCCGAGATAAACCTACCGTTTTCAATATGTTTCCACCCATCATTACGTGTAAAGCTAATACCAAGCTATTCTGTCGTTTTATGTTCAGCAAAATGGCAACTCTGTCCATCACCTCGATTGGTGATGTTACTAGTACATATTGCTTTACCGGTGTTTTTTCCCCCAAGAGATGTTCAGTAGATACAATACCAACACTGTAGTTCGAGAAAATAAAACACTACCAAGATGAGAAGTCATACTTGCACAATACACAATTAATTTTCTCATTAGAATGTCCTTTCCGAATTTTGGTATGCAGTTTTTAAAATTTTTGTTGTTAACAAATCCTCAGCTGTTTTTAATTTTCTTTGGTACTAAGAAATTTTCAGTTCTTTATTTATTTATTTTTTGTTGGTGTCAGGCTGGCAGGATAAAAATAAATTTATCCTAGCTGTGTTTTAAACCTAGCTGTCGCGATAATCGATACTGATTCCGTAAAACAAATTTTGAGTCTGAAGACTGAATGCAATATCAAAACGAAGTAGAAACATAGTGGCAGGTGGCTTGTGTGATCCTATTGTAACTATTGTGTACGTTTGGTATTATTAATATGTTTCTGTCGTGTCGTTCAGTTTGCGATGGGACACCCAAATGAGTGTAACATTGCATATAAATATCAGTTTTGTAATTAAATTAACAAAATAATAACACTATCGATAATTCGATATATCAGAAAAGTATGATAAGATAATCTACAAAAAAATTGTTATCGTGAGATTGTTGATAATCCGGCCGGGCCACCCCTAGGAAATTTGTTCAAATGCATTTTGATATGCTCCGTTAGGTTGATGCCGAAATTGACCGACTAGAGAAATTGGATGATGACGATTTGGAAAAGTTACGTAGGCTCAGGCTGGACAACATGAAGAAACAGGCAACGCAAAAACAAGAGTGGTTAGCAAAGGTGACCTTTTTTTTTTGCAATATTTTAAAATGTTAACTGGAGACCAGTTTAGTTTTTTTCAGATTATGATACTAGCTATTGTGCCTTGTGTTTCCTTTCAAGAGATTTAGCACTTCATGAAACGGAACCTATCGAGGTTGGTTGGTTACACTCGCCATTCATGTAACAGTTATTGCCAACTCCGACAGTTCGATTTCGTGCAATGCTAATACCTTTGAAGAAAAGAAACGCATGGGTAGCTGAAATTTGTATGCTTTTTCCAAATTTGTTTCCTATGAATTGCGATGGTAGACTTCCAAAAAGTCATAATAAATTGTAACTTATATCTTTCAAGGATTTTGATAAAAGTACAAAACATTACACCTAACCACCACTTGAGGAACAAACACAAGGTTCTTCTGTAAATTTTAGGTGAAGAAAACGGTCTGTGCACCTTCAGAAGTGTTGAGAAAACCAAACTTTATCGACGCTGCATTGGTAAGTTCATCAAAATTCAAACAATGTGCGGCAGCGCTTCGCCACTGATCTGTACATCATCCCAATGTAGTGTAATGCAGTGTAGCATCGATCAAGTTTGATGTTTGAAATTTGTCTGATAAAGGGAATGGATAATTTTCTTCACCGAAAATTTAAGAAGAACTGCATTTGTTCAAGTGGTGGTGAGTTGTAATTTGTTACTTTTATCATAATTGAATTCATTCACTGTAAATACTGGTTATCGTTTTTTCGTGGTTCAAGAATTTTTTTATTTCTTAGCTAACAGTTTGTTCAAAATGGGAATTTTCCTTTTTTTTTAACTATTGTATTTTGACTGTATAGTATTTGTGATATATAAAATGAGTTGTTCTTCTTTTCAAAGTAATTCGCCTCATGGCGGCTTCAGAGTTGTGTTTTGGAAAGTTTATTTAAAGAAAATTAAAGTTTTCTTCTTATATTTTGTAGGGCCACGGCGAGTATTCTGAACTGGCCGAAGAAAAGGAATTTTTTGACGTGTGCAAAAAGAGTGACAAAGTCGTGTGTCATTTCTATCGCGACAGCACATTTCGTTGCAAAATCATTGATAAACATCTGCCTTTGTTGGCCAAATCCCACCTTGAAACACGATTTGTAAAACTGAATGTGGATCGTGCACCGTTCCTGTGTCCCCGCTTGAACATACGCATTCTCCCTACCCTGGCACTAGTGAAAAATGGAAAAACCGGCGACTACCTCGTCGGATTTGACGATCTAGGTGGCACTGACGAATTCACCACAGAAATGTTGGAATGGCGTCTGGGTCGTTCTGCAGTGATCAGCTACAATGGAGATTTACTTAATCCTCCCGATTCTAAAGTTAACGCACGTAAAACTGTTGTGCGACACGAAAAGAAAACTATTCGTGGTGGAGGAAAGGACGATTCTGACGAAAGTGACTGATCTCAACATTCAGATGTATCATATTCTTGGGAAATTGCCTCGCTATCATGCACTTTTGTAAATATTTATGGTACTGGATGCCTACCATGATGGTGTCTTTTGAGTCGCAAATGTAATGCTTTTTTCATTTCTTTTGCTACAACAACCTCATCAAGAATGGCACTAAGGTGTTTTCTCCCCAAGCAGACTTTGGTGCACTAAAAAATATACAATTAAAAATTGCTTTGGGTGTCCAAATTATAGTTGGCTCAAATCAAAACTTAAGTATGACACTTTTCATGACGGTTTACTTGCAGCTACTGTAAGCAACCTCTTCAACTTTGTTCGTGTTATCATTCTTATTTGTAGCTTTGACTAGCTCTTTCTTTGTATTTTTTGTACATTGGTAATAAAAGATTGGGATCAGCCAATGTTTTCTTTCCATAAGTGTTTTACTGAAGATTGGTCCCCCTACCAACAGTAGATTATGGTTGTTTGCCATTGGTAATCATAATGAAAGCAAGATATAGATGGTAACACTAAACTGATGGAGAGATTTGTGATCCTTGTCCCACTCTGCAGTTTGGCTAGTAAGTTTGCCCTCAGATTGTAACCAACAACTCCTTTAAGTAGAGTGTATAGCTATCGTATCAAAAACCCACTACCTAAGGTAAAAGAACCTGCTAAATTTTTGTTATAGAAGTAGTTACATCAGAGTCGAAATGGAAGCTACCAAGTTTGCAATCCGAGCTGAGATTACTCAGTTTTCTCTGACAATCTCCAAGAGCGTCAGTTAAGATGACTGATCAGAGTTGGGACGAAAACCTTGTTGGTAGCTATTTTGGCTCTAATCCTTTCTGCGTCGAAAACTTTGGTGAGGTATCACCTACTAAAATCCTGTATCTACCACACCGACAATCCAACGTACCAAACTCATAGACGGTTCCTGACTGGTCAAGTGCTGCTCAACGCAAATCGTCTTCCATCATTGTTATGGGGACGTGGGACTGTTAGTGCGTGTTTTTCGCGTTGTTCCTATGCATGATGGGTCCTGTATTTTCATCGCAAAATGCCGTTCCTAATTAAATGTTTGCACCATTGTCTGCTTAAGACGAAGATTTCTGACATACCATATTACCCTGAATATAAGACGATCCTTTTTCCAAATTTATACCACCAGTAAAACAACGTCTTGTACTCGCGTGCAAGTCTGTTACTTGGTCAAATTTGACCGATTTTGATGCTTGAATACACCATTCGAATCATTTTTTTCCGAACGCTATCCAGTGTTGCTAATATTAAGCCAGTTACTCAAATAGTTTTTGGATTATTTATCAAAAACTAAATACACTTTGAAGATTGCCTTAGTAAGCAGTCCAAAATCAAAGATGCTTTTAATAATTTACCAGATAAATTTACTAGTGTACAAACTAATAAATGTTACCAAGACTTATGAAAGCCTTGCTGAAGTCATTCGGCTTATAATCACAGCCAATTCTTCATCTGAAATATGCGAGCCCAAAAATGGAAAGGGACACCCAAAAACCATTGCGTCTTTTATGAAGAAGAAACCATCATTAGTGGAGGAATCTATACCTAAATCCTCCCCCCAGCCTTTGTATTGCATTGTCCTGTGATATGTGCCTCTCCGCCGCCTTAGATTTTCAGCCGATGGTACTGCTCCTGTGCCGACTCCTGACCACTCAGCATCCCGTCTGGCTCCGGCTACCACGGTTACGTCCACTTCAGCCTACACCGATCCTATCTCGGAGCGTTCTGCTACACTTTGAGACATTTGTGCCTTGTTTGACTTCCAGTCCAAATCAACTTTCGAAAGTGCTGATCCTCGTCTTGAGGCCTTAAAAAGGATGAATCTGTTCCTCCTACGATTTCCCCCTCGGCCTGTCTGAATCTTGCGGTTCCCAAGATAATGGCTTTAATTCTCGTTTTTCTGAAGAATTTAATGTTCTCCCGTCTCGGAAAGCTTTTTTCAGCCAGTCACTGATCCGCCTGCCGTTATTTCGTCCTCTGAATCGGATCATCCTCTGTCCTCGCGGGTCTTTGCATAAAAAAAACATAAGAAATCAAAAAAGAAACGGAGACATTTCTCTTCTAAGTATTCTTCAAAAAAACTTCGGAAGTCGTCCACTTCATCAAGAATGACCCTTAAATGCCAGTTTGCTCTCTGCAGCCCCTTAGAGCCCCTTCGCTTCTAGACGCCTCCCTGGACTTGTCCCGCAAAGCTACAGCTGTTTTCCCTATAATGCCGCACATCCCTCTTCCCGCTGCCAGCCTGCTGCAGAAATGCCGTTCTCGTACGCGTTCTCGCACCCTGACTCCTGCAGACATCAGCAGCTTGTTGAGCCCATCGTCGGTTTCTGTCTCGTCGTGTGTGCCTTCGTTCCAACGAGCCACTTCGCTTGCCACAATTCCATCAAAGACATCCTATACGCTGCATCCCATCTCAACTTCCTCGCAGCCTTTGGATCTCCACCACTCTTCCTCCGACCCACCGCGCTCGATTGTTTTCCACCTGCGCTTAATACTTCCTACCATGGATGTGCGTCCCCACCTGCGTTGGTTTCATCTACTAGATGTCGTCCGGCCCCTTAGGCTCACCATGCGATCCCTTCGCCGTGAGCTCTCTTCGGCAGACCGAACTGCCCGAATTCACCATCGTCGTTCGCCAAGGATTGGACAGCTCCCTTCACTAAACAAGCCTGCTGCACAGCTTGTGCCTTACGGTGTTACTAAACAGTTGCAAAGAGGACAGGGAAATGAAAAGACAGTCTCTTTTGTGGACCCTGTGCCTGGTGATAACGACTCTTCCCATAAATTGGATTCTCCTGACAAGGACAATAATTTGGATGTTGTCATTTCCCTCGTTTATGAAAATGTGTGTACGGAATTTTGCCTTTCTCCCTGAAAGTCCCCTCTTCTCAAAACTGCGGATTATATCCTTACATCAAGTATGCTGATCGTGCCAGACATGCAACAACCAAAGCTAACCTTCCCCAGTCATCGCTTGTCATACGTTCAATGCTGAAGCACAGATGTCATGTTCGTGGAAAAGGTGATCTGCTTCAGATTGGTGTGTGGTGGGGAGGGGTGGGGTCTACTCCCCACTAAAGGATCGGGTAATTTTCTCTTCAATGTCGGAAGCCTCGCCGCTCATATTGCCCATTTTTCCCCTTTCGAGGAGTCTTAACATTTTGCCCAACTGCGCCATTCAAATTTGGAACGCCTCTCTAGTTTCCCAAGACTATCACGATGTCCTTAAAGAACTTTGAGACGCTGGAGAAGATCCAGAGGGTTGGTGCCCGAGTTGCATCCTATGCAGACCTTCTCTACACAGCTGGTTTGGCCTGCTTTGATTTCACCACCGAAACGTCTTGTTCCAGGGACATGGTGACGAGAAACTTGAAGCCTCCATTCTCCTGAAAAAAGGCGCTGAGTGTGCAACTGAAGCTGTTAATTGGCAAACTCGTGGAGTCATAAACAGCATGTTAATACGTCGTGATACCATTCATGTCTCTGCAATGGAACTCCATCACACTAAAATTAAGGAGCTACGTATCCTTCCATTTCACAAATTCCACACCCTTTAAAAGTGAAGTACTTAAAATATCGCTCTCCTTAAGTGTGGAGTTAAAGCAAATTCTTGCACCCCAGCTTCAGCAACAGAAGAAGAAACGGCAGCATCTGCATCAACCTCAATCAACAGGGAGCTGGGACTACTTCAAAGAACGCCAAGACGATTTCGGAAAGGAAGAACCCCCCTTGCAACAAATTCCATGGGGAAAAGGTGACTGCTATTGATTTTCTTTTTTACTCCCCGGTGCAATTAAGAAGTCTTCCTACTTCAGTTGGTGGTTGCCTGCAGCAACATGCAGAAACTTGGAGCGTGATTACGGAAGTCTCTTGGCTCGTCTATAATCTTGCACGACTTCCAACCGACGTTCCTCCATTATCTGAAGCTAGCAGATGATTCTTGGAATTTAGCAACACCTGTGACGCAAGTGGAAGCCGCCATCCGGAAAGGCGCTTTCGAGATTTGTGAGAACCCGGCAAAACCCCATCTTTCTCATCCCTAGGAAAACTGGAGGATAAATCATCGGATTTTCATTCTGAACAAGTTTATCAAACAACTTAGTCAAAATGACTTCCCTAACTTCAGTTCAGAATTCTGTTTAGCCCGGGTAATACACGCTGTGCTTCTGTCTATCTAGAGTACGCTTATCTCCATGTCCCTCTCCACCCGTACGGACTTCACCTTTTCAGATTTCTCCTCAACAGATAAGTCTTTATTTCGGACTTAACCAGAGCACCGAGAGTCTACACCTTCATCACCAAACCATTCTGCCAACTTCATTCTGGAGGCTTCAGGACTCGCAACTATCAAGAGGACTGGCTCCTCCTGAACAAAGATCTCAAGAAGATCCTCACAGGTATCCAGACCACTGCAGACCTTATGTTCAAGCTAAGCTTCGGTATCAACCAGAAGAAGTCCCGCTTACACCCCTTGAAAGTGATCATATTCTTGGGAGCTCTCTTCCTGTGAAGGATCACTGGAATCCAGAACCCAACTTATATCAAGACAGGATCTGGATGTTCCAAGATTTTCCGAAGTCGGAAGCCCTGTGGTGGTGCGACCCCCACAAACACGGTTATGGGAGTTCCCATCAACGAAGAACCCACCGAGCTTCTTATCACGAATAGTCCACCTTGGGATGGGACGCCCACTCCTCAACAACTACGGTTTGTGGACTCGAGAGGAATGCAAGTTCCACATCCATATCCTGAAGCTTTGTAGAATCTTCCTTCCCATGCGTCACTTCCAAAATCAACTGAAAGTAATGACCATCCAAGTACACAGCGACAACACCACAGCTGTAATTTACTTGAACAAGGATGGAGGAAGTCGGTCTTCGAACTCCACCTCCAAGCGAACCAGATCCTCCTCCTCGCCATTCAGCTCAAAATCAAGATAATTTTGCTCCACATCCCAGGGAACAGGAATGTTGTATCGGACCAGCGCTCAAGGCAAGGCAAAGTTCCAACAACGGAGTAGATTCTGAAATCATCAACGTGAAAGATGATCTTCGCCCTGACTAAAGATCGACGTCTTTCCAACGAGCGCCAATCACTGACTGCCTAGCTATGTGAGCCCCTTCCCGGACTCTCAAGCCTGGCAACGGATGCACTGACACCATCATGGACCGTAATTTTCGCCTAACTCGTCCCTCTTTTGTCTTTCTACCACTTGTCCTATAGAAGATTGCAAAGACGGATGGAATAGTCATCCGTGGATCGTTCTTCTTTTAGAGATTTTAATGGATTACCCAAGAAAACTACTCGTGGAGGAGGATCTGCTTACCCAGAAGAAAGGAAGGATTGTCCACCAAGCATTACGAGTCCCAAAACCTCATGCCTGGCTACTATCATTCAAATTATCCAGGCAGACTGCCTTTCGGAACAGGTTGCCACCTACATTCGATACCTTCCTAAACAACCAAACAGAGAGAACCAAACGCACCACTGTTGGTGACAGTTTGGCTCATTCCCTACTAATAGCCGTGTTGATGCGGCTTGATTGATGTCAACATCGTTAGCGATGAATCTATTTCCGGCAAAACTGTTACCTCGCGCATGCTCAGACCTCCACCCCAGCAACCCACCTCCCTGAGATGGTTTGTAATTTGGCATTGCACTCGCCTGGTCACATCTATTAGCCAATCCTGGTCAAATCCATTAGCCAGGTCTGGTCGCGGTGAAGGTATGGCGTATCGAATACTTGCTGAGCTTGTTGAGCTGTGTTGTAGTTTAGGAAGGTACTGAACGGCTGATGCAACATCACTGCGCACGCGCGACGTCAAGTTTGGAGCCAAACTGTCTGTAACAGTGGTGCTTTCTGTTCGCTCTGTTCGATGGTTTAGGAAGGTACTGATTGTCTGCTGTCTCCGATGGTCAACACTCAAGATCTATGAAAGACCTTCAGGCTCTGACGGCATTGTTGGTGCCGTAAAATCAAGATTGATTCCCTGACTGATCAGTTTACGGAGTTCCTAAACAGCCTCTTTTGTTCTGGGATGAATGTGGCCACTACCGAAGTTTTTCTTTTGGTTGTAAACTCTATACTGAAAGTGGCAGGACACTTCTCTTCTGTCAAGTTATTTCCGTATCACCAGCCTCATTAAAGCATTCGTCGTTGAAAACCAGTCACAAGAAAGCTTTTACCACAATGTGTTCCAAGCCTTCTCGAGGAACCCTTTGACCCAATAGCAAAAGCTTCACTATCACCCCAGTCCCGTAAGACCTTCGCATGCTCACCTCACCTTGGCTTCAGAGAAATGCTGCAGTGACCTTTAGGTCCTTAACATTGATGACTGCTTACCTACGTTTTGTATCAAAGTTTGACTGTAAGACTCCTGCCACGAGCCTACTTCAGAGCAATGATCCAAACATTCACAGAAGCATCAAAGCCCTTCACTATTCCAGCACTGGGTCTCCGTACAGGGGATGAAGAGCAAAGCCTGCAGTAACCCCCCCCCCCAGGTCAAAGCGCACCTCGATTCATTCAACGAAAAATTCAAAGTGGAGAAAAAGACGAACTGACCTATTCCTCCCCTACAGCTCCCCTTGATTGCATCCTGGAGCTGCTCTGTCATCGGATTCGCCTATGAAAACACGGATGAATCCAACACATCTGACAATGTCAGAAGAGCAGCTCACGAGAGTTGAGTCTTTTCTGCATCTTGGGCTGCTTACAATCAAGACCCCTAGAAGAAATCCTACAGGCTGCCTCGTGCTAGTGCCCTCTCTCTACCTTTAAGACATGTCTTCCCAAGTGGCAGCTTTGTCTTCATTTGGCCCACTCACTGTACACTAGAAGATACAAGGCACCCGCGAGAAACCCACAAACTAACCCAGGAGGTGGCGATGATGCAAAAATTTAATAAGGGATGGTATTCAGCGATAAAAACACACATTTTCCATTCCTCTGCATTGGATGGAAAATGTGTTTTATCACAAGAATACCTACCTAATTATCCATCCTGCATCCCCTCTTGGTTGCCACTAACAGTGCACTCAAACAACAAAGATGGCTTCATCTTTACAGTCTGTTTTTTTCTGGGTTTGGAGGGACTCCGTCGACTATCTTCATCAGGCTTCTACGCCAAATGCTCTTTCGTTTCGACCGTTCGACTGCCATTCGAACTTGAAGTGGGTAGTAGCCTCCACTACTTTCAGGGCTGGTTTACCATCTTTCACACAGGAACTTGCTGAACTCGTCTCTCAGCACCTATTGGATGCCAGGATTGGAAGGCCCTGAGAAAATCTCCAGCACAGCCTTCTCTCGGATGTGGTGTTGAATAGGCTGCGACTCCAAGCTTCTCAGATGTACATCATTGTTCGAGTTTGACTTGAGGAGTCACGGTTCCTTCCCAGTTTATCTTGTGATGTGTTTCCATGTAGTGGACTGCGATAACATGGAAACGCATCACAAGATAAACTGCTAAGGAACTGTGACACTCCTCAAGTCAAACTCCAGCAATGATGTACATCTAAGAAGTTTGGAGTTCCTGCCTCTTCAACACCACATCCAAGAGAAGGCTGTGCTGATGAATACCAGTGGCATTCCAGTCCTGGCATCCAATACCTGCTGAGAGGTGAGTTCAGCAAGTTGCTATGTGAAAGATGGTAAACCCGCCCTGCAAGTAGTGGAGGCTTTGACCCCCTTCAAGGTTGAATAACTTTAGCTTTTGATGCGCACCCAGCCATAGCCAATGCGCAAGAGGGAGAGGGGGACAATTTTGCTAGTTAAATCCCATCGGAAATTCCTATGTACTTTTACATGCCACAATTGAATAGTTCGAATAGCAGATGAACGGTCAAGACAGAGACAAAAAAGTGTTTGGTGTAGAACCCTGATAAAGACAGTCAACTGAGCCCTTCCAATCCAAGAATAAACCTGACTGTTGAACATTTCCAAAGATATTGCAGTGATGAATATTTTTCATTCGAAATTTTGCGTGACTGTTGTAAAGATTAACCTGAATTTTCAAAGTAAGCAGTGCGATTTTTTTTAAACGAAGATGGCCAACGATCAGCGCAAGCTCAGCACCTGAGATGTTCAGGTCCCACTATACTAAGGGTATGTTGGTGTGGTGGATACAGAATTTTCAATTTTGTCAGGAATTGTTGTGTTAAGCAGACAATAATGCAAAAATTTAATTAGGTAGGTATTCCTGTACATTCTTCTGAAGAAGGTACCCATTAGCAAACAAGAGGAGTTGTGCACATCATGCTACACTGTTGCGATGTTGTTCTTGCTTCGGGAACTGGACTCCAACAGACCAAGATTCATGAGCTCCGCATCATTCCCTTTCTCGAGGTGACTTCCCTCTTCAAAGGAGAACTGCTGAACTTTCCTTCCAGAGAAGTGCTACACCTTCCTTGAGTGCAGAATTCAAGCCAACATCTGCTCCTCGGCCGTAGCAAGAAAAGAAGGAACAGCAGCATCAGTTATGAGGAAATGGGGCCACTTCAAAGACGGGCTACCCTTTCATGGGAAGAGGATCCCAGCTGGAAGAATCTCGCCCTAAGCAAGTACCCTGCGAAGAAGGGAAGAAGCTACCGTTATTGACACTCAAGACTCCCGATACGACTAACAAGTCTTCCTACTTCAGTTGGAGGCCGCCTGTAACAATACACGGAAGCTTGGAGCGCGATTACGAACGACCCGTGCCTCTTGTCCAGAATCTCTCACGGCTACCAACCGACAATCCTCCGTTATCCAAAACTTGCGGATTCTCCTTCATGGAACTTCGCTGCACCCTGGCGTCGTGTCTCTTACTACAAGTAGAAGCCCTCATCCAGGAAGGCACTGTCCAGATTTGTTAGGACTCGTCAAAACCAGGTTTCTACCGCTCCGTCTTTCCCGTGCTGAAGAAAACGGGAGTCTCTGTCACTTCGAACTACGACTCCAAGGGCATTCATCTCCACCACCAAACCGATTCTGATCACTTTTCATTCCTGAGGCATCAGGACTCGCTCCTCTGGAACAAAGACCCCCAAGAAAATCCTCTCACATCTACGATCACTTGTTCAAGCTGGGTTTCGACATCAACCAATAGCACTCCCTCTCAGAGCCCATGAAGGCTTCCGTTTTCCTTGGAGCTACCTTCGACACGGAGGACTACACCAATCACCCGTTCCCAGAGAGAATTCTATCAAAGACAGAGTTGTCGATCTTCTAAATCACCAAAACTCCTATTCAAGGTCATCTGTCTCCTAGATGCTGCAGCAACTCTCGTTATCTACTGCAAATGGAGTTTTCTAAGTTTTCCGAAGTCAGAAGCCCTGTGGTGGTGAGACCCCGCGAACATGGCTGTTGGAGTCCCCATCAAGGAAGAGGAACTCTAGGAACTTCTCAACATGCATGCATCCACTTCTAGATGGGGTGCTTACACCAAAACCTCGACGGCTGCGGGTTTGCGTACTTGAGTGGAACTCAAGCTCAACTTCCTGCAGCTACCGTATGTGCAATCTTCTTTTACCATGTATCATTTCCAAGAGAATCTGAAAGGAAAGACGATTAAAGTGCACAGCGAGAACACCACCGCTGTAGCATACTAGAACAAAGGAGGAGCAACCCACTCTTCGAATCTTCACCACCTGGCAAACCAGATATTTTTTCTTGCCATCCAGCGCGTTATTAAGATAATATCGCTCCACATTCTTATGTTCTTCCTCCCCTGGTGTCAAAACAATGCAAAGTACCAACGACGGAGTGGTCTTTCAAGACATCAGTGTGCCAGAGGATCTTAGCCCCCTGTGGAACTTCGATGATCGACCTCCTCACCATGAGCTTCAATCACCAGCTGCCAAATTACATGAGCCCCTTCCCGGACCCGCAGGCTTGGGCGACGGGCGCTCTGATGGCATCATGACCTCACATGTTCGCCTACCTCTTCCCTCCTTATGTTCTTTTACCACTTGTCCTGGAAAAGATCGCAAAGACGGAAGGAACATTTGTCGTCATCGCCCCGGATTGGCCAGATCAAGAGGTTCATTCCTCTTCTAGAACTTCTCGTGGATCATCCAAGAAAACTGCCTATGGAGGAGGATCTACTCACCCAAAAGAAAGGAAAGACTGTCCATCAAGCCCTACCAGTTCTTAAGCTTCACACCTGGCTATTATCATCCAGCTTCTCTAGGCAAACAGCTTTTCAGAGCAGGTTGCCAGCTCTATCATCTGTTGCCCTCCGAGGGTCAAATGCAATACCTATAAAGTCAAGTGGCTTCGGTAGCATCGTTGGAGCAGTGGAAACCAAGCTGATCCCCGGCTCCAACTTTAGCTCAACTTGCCAACGAGTTCTTGAACCATCTTTTTTCTTGTCCGCTACCAAAGGTTTCCGTTCGGCCGTTAACTCTGTATTCAACGTAGCGGGACACACTTCTGTGGTGGAGGACTTCAGAATCACCAGGTCAAACCGCATTAGGACTCTTTACTCGCAAAACTGTCTTCCTGCTCACTTTGGCTTCTGGAGCACATTGCAGTCAGCTGAAAGTCTTGAAACTTTCCTGCGCTTTGGCGCGAACTACAGCTCTATCGAACTTTTCTCCCACTTTTCTTTCCTCCGATCGCAGACTGAATCATCTACGGAAGCATCCAAGGCTTTCGCCATTCCAGTGCTGGATTCCCATACAGTGCATGAAGAGGAGACTGCACTGCTCTATTACAACCCGACATTTCTACCTTGATGCTACTCAAGATCCGAATGGAGAAAAGGCCACATGGATTTATTCTGAAAAATTGGCAATCGCCATTTAGAGTGGTAATTTTAAAACAGAGAAAAGAAAATAAACCTTACAGCAATGCAGAACACTGTTCAAACGTTCATTTAAATTTTTTTAGGTGACTGTCACAAAAAAACACTCACAGCTTGAGTCCCTTCACAACATTTTTAAATTTATGCACACGAGTCTGTTGGAGAGGAACCCACTGATCTATATTCATTTGTGGCGATCAAGCTGGGCGTTCCACTTCTCACTGAGCCTTGCTGCATGCTGGGGTTCCACAAGTTAATCAATCGGCCATACATTGTGCTCATATAGTTCATGAGAGGGACATCCTTCGTTGAAAATGACGATTAGCAATTGAGTTAAGTGACACGAAGGTGGGGGGTCTTGCAAGGTGTTCGAATTAAAAAAGAATGGATGTTCTGTCTGAAGTAATTCAGTGGAACTGCTCTATTGCTTGGGACAAAACATCCCTTCTTTTTGATTCAAACTCCTTTTGATTCAATCTTCATGCACGAATCAATTGCTATTCGACATTTTCAACAAAGGGGTGTCCATCTCATGAATTGTATGGTCCCTAGGTACGGCATGATTGACTAACTTGTGAAACCTCAGCTTGCAGCAAGGCTCAGGAGAAGTCGAGCTCCAAAGCTTGAGCACCAAGAGCGAATATAGATCAGTGGTCAACTCCTCCAACAGAGTCGCGTGCATACATTTCAAAATGTTGTGAAGTGGCTGACTGTCACCGAAAATTTAAATGAACAGTGTTCTGCATTGTGGTAAGGTGTGTATTGTCTTTCTCTGATGGACTTATTCCTCTTGTACAGATCAAGTATATATCTATCTACTTCGGCCATGATTGCTTCCTGGATCCATTCAGTCATGGGCGTCACCTATGAGAACACGGATGAAACCACTACCTCTGATAACATCAGAAGGACTGTCCATGAGATTCGAGCCCTCTCCGCATCTTTGGCATCTTACAACCAAGTTCCTCTAGAGGAAAACGTGCAGGCTGCCTCACAGAAGAGCGAAACCACCTTCACATCACACTAACTTCGGGACATGTCTTCCCAAGCGGCTGCTTTGTCTTCATTCAGACCACTCACATTGCATCAGAAAATACAAGACACCCACCAACTAACCCAGGAGGAGATGATGGCAACTGTCCACCATCCAGTTTGTCGAGTCTCAGCTATGCAAAATTTTAATTGGGAACGGTATTGTGAGCTAAAAACGCTTGATATGCCACTCCTCAGCCTAGCTTGGTAAATCTATTTTCAGACTTAGAATTACTCAATTACCCACCCTGCCTCCCCTCATTGTTATCACTAACACTGCACCCAAACAACAAAGATAACCGACGACATGCACATTCTCAGCACCTGAGGTGTCCGGATCCAGCTACGCATTGGGTATGTTGGGTTGGTGGATACAGGATTTTTTAATATGTCAGGAATTGTCGCCTTATGCAGACAATAACGCCTTGTGGCCCCATCCAGGTTTGAATTCGGAAGGAATTTTAGAGGGATGCAGAACTTTACTACTTATGGAGCAAAATAGTTATTTACCAATTGTACTGTATTACCCTTACCTGACCACATCTATACAGTGCACGTTTTAAAAACTACTTCTAGAATGAGTTACGTCAGGAGTTTATAAATACATACACCTTTGTAGGATGTGGGAGTGTCCATGCTGTAACTATCACTTCATATTCCATCCCTTGTCAAAAGGACGTCTGGGAAGGAAGCTGTGAGTTGATTAAACATCGTCTGAGCCTTGTTTTACCAAAGCTGCAGTAAAAGGCGTTGGGTTTCCGGCACACGCGTGAACTGGCGTAGAGTCAGGAAACGAGACACGCGATTTCTACAACAGCTGGCCTGCTTCTGGAGGCCATCTCCTTCCATGCTTCACTGTAGTGAACGCTGTTGCATGCAGAATTGCCGCATGCCTGTATTCATCGTAGCACCTAGCTTTTGGTTAAAACCTGTACAGCATATTTTTAACGTGAGCTATCCCAGAAAATAGTTACAACCAGTCGTTCCATATTTGGCCACATTGAGTCGCCACCCAGATTGAAAGATGGAACATGAGGTAATATTATCATGGATACTTGATCATCAAGTCCTGCAGGGGCTCTCCTTTGTGTCGCTCCTGGTTACGTGTATGTAATGCCATAAAACTTGATTTTGGTTATCATTTATTTTGCATTCTAACCACAAAAGATACTAAGAATTTGTAATTATCAGATGGTTTTTGACTCAAGAGTATACAGTACACAATAGTCAGGCTGTGGTGGTGGTCCCCTGAGGTTGATGGCCCGTAGGTTTTGCACACTCATCCCATCCTGTAGTGACACCACTAGCTGGAGTTAATATACATCTTTGAGATCTGTGCGTTTCTCTCACATAGAGCTTTATTGCTACACGAAAAAGAACCTGCAGTGTTTTTGGATTTAGATACAGAATGAAAGATGACATACTCATCCCACCTTGTAGTGACACCACTAGCTGGAGGTAATATCAGGAAAAAATGAACCGGCCTTGCCCCGGAGGGGCTCGTTTCATTGGCTCCTGGTAATAAATATCTTTGAGATCTGTGTTTCTCTCACTTAAAGCTTTAACGCTACACGAAAAAGAACTTGTAGTGTTTTTGGATTTAGATACAGATGAAAGATGGAACATGTGGCAATATATCATGGATATTTCATCTGCT
Source organism: Lithobius niger (assembly GCA_023313725.1). Classification (NCBI taxonomy): domain Eukaryota; kingdom Metazoa; phylum Arthropoda; class Chilopoda; order Lithobiomorpha; family Lithobiidae; genus Lithobius; species Lithobius niger. The sequence goes on along the minus strand of JAHWFP010207526.1, from coordinate 87,675 downwards.
ACAGGGGCTCTCCTTTGTGTCGCTCCTGGTTACGTGTATGTAATACCATATAACTTGATTTTGGTTGTCAATCATTCTGCATTCTAACCACGAAAGGTGCTAAGAATTTGTAATTATCAGATGGTTTCTTACTCAAGAGTAGCAGTATGCAGTAGTCAGGCTCAGGTGGTGGTCCCCTGAGGTTGATAGCCCGTGGGGTTTCCACACTCATCCCACCGTGTAGTGACACCACTAGCTGGAGTTAATATACATATTTGAGATCTGTGCGTTTCTCTCACTTAGAGCTTTAACGCTACACGAAAAAGAACCTGTAGAGTTTTGGGATTTAGTTGCAGACCATGCAGCATATCCAGTTTCTGCTGAATCCAACAGGTTGGCTTTGGCCCTGCCAGCCCAGTCACCAGATTATGAACTTTCTACACTTTTTGAACTTTTAATCCTGAGCCCTGTTGGAATTACTGATCCAATTGCTCAGATTCTACTGCTGGTTACAGGTTCAATTAAATGATTTTGAAGTTTGCTACTAATGTAGTTGAAATTATCTACTGAATGTACTGGTCCAGTTGAAAAAAATCTACTGGTACAGTTGAACAGATTCTAATTTTTGTTGCGTGTCCAATTAAAGGTCCTTGACCGTTACTACGGGTACAGTCTACGGGAGGTATTGGTCCATCTGAAAAAAAACTGATGATATCTACCAGTTACTGGTCCAGTTAAATGTATTGAACTCTTTGTTGCTGGCCCAGTTAAATGCCATTGATGGTAAGGTACATGCCTCCAGGTTGGCGTTCATGTATGGCTGAGTTTTGCAACATTACTTCAAACGTGTGTGACTGTTGCAAAGCCATTCATTTTCCTATTTCTCCCATCATGTGAAACAGGTTTGCTACATTCACTTTATAGTGGCACAATCACTGTAAAGTGGTAATATCTAGCATTTGCTTGAATCAAGCGAAGGAATGCACAACACCATATCTTATAATGAAACAAACAAACTACGTCCTCCTTAAATATTGAGTGAAAATTATTACGAACTCGTGCTCCTGGGAGCAAGCTGTGAAGGTTAACAATTTCACTGTTGCTAGATGGCAGTACGGCATTTTCGGATGGTTTTCAATCGGTGATATATAGTGCCATTTAACCTATGTAAATGTTTCATAAGCTATTTCATGAGGATGCACGAAAATAGTGAGAGTGTATATCCCTTAACTGATCCAGTTGAGAAATCCTACTGGAGGTATTGGTTTAGTTTAAATATTTTTCACTGGTCCTGCTGGCTAGTTCACCAGTTGATGAATTCCCTACTGGAGTTTTTGGTCCAGTTGAACAGATTCTACTGTTAGTTACCGGACCAGTTAAATACCGTTGACAGTAGCTACCTACTGGTCCAGTGTTACTATCGACTGGTGGTATTCGTCCAGATGAAAAAATCTACGTGTTTGCTGGTCCAGTTAGGCTCTACTAGTTAACTAGTTGATGAAAAATTCTCTTCTGGAGTTACTGGTCAAGTTGAACAGATTCTACTGTTGGTTACTGTTCCAGTTACATGCTTTTGACAGTTACTGCTGATCCTGGGCCTGTTGGAAAAAAAATCTACTGGTAATTGTGGTGGTCCAGTTGACCAATTACCAGTTGAAACATACTTGAATTCCTGCCCCAGTTGAACAGATTCTACCGTTGGTCCCAGTTCTGCTGGAGGCATTTGATGCATTGGAGGCATCTACTGGAGGCATTGGAACCGTTGAAAATATCTAGTGGTGGTGTTGGTTAAGTTGAAATTTTTCTCTGGACCACCACAATTTTCCAGTCTATGGCTGTACATACTGGTGCAGTAGAATTTTTTCCATTAGGGATTGCCAATATGGGAAGGAGGGGGACGGCATTCGATGCTATATCCACGTCCTCATGCAATATACATACTACGATACTACCATATTCCTGGCATCTTGTCAATTGTTATTTTGTCAGGATTTGTGTAAATTTACTCATTTTGTAAAAGTTGACTTTTTTTTTTTTGGGGGGGGGGAGGGCCCCGGGGGGGGGGGGGGGGGGGGCGGGGGGTATATTGTGGTTTGAAAGACTGTCAGAGATTTTTGTTCGGAGTGGTGTGTGGAAGGCATACGGTGAAGGGTTTTCTTACAGCAACTGCTACGAACGTCAAATAACCGATTTTTGATTTTACTCTATTTTTATGTGGGATGATGGCCAAAATACCGAGAGAGGTTCACCCTTCAGGAGAGAAACACTTTAATCGCGATGGACGTTTCCGTACTGAGTTGATTTTTGGCTGCTGAGAGGCTGAAACACATCCAAAACTTTTATTGTTTCGGTATATTGATTGGCTGCATTTTCATATTTTCTCTTTTGGTGCTCTTTCCCGAGATATGCCCTTGGGGTTTTCAGCGTTTGCGCGCCAAAAGAGCTAGATCGCACGAGCCGGGTTGGCGCATGCGCATGTCAAGTCCACGCCCCATTCCATCTATCATGGCGGAAAGGATCGTGAGTTTTCTCAATTTTCACTTTTAATTTAGGTATTGCGTCGCCGTGATCGCCATTACACCACTGAGCAACGTATCTAAGACACTTTGCATGCGAATTCCGTACCTTTCCAAGATTAACCCGTTGTAAGAAGACTGATTTTTGGTAAATGTGTTGATGTGTTGTGGTTGAGCACTGGCCGCCATTCTTGTTTTCTGTGTGTGTGTGTTTGTTGGCGTTGTGACCATGGTGTGACCTTGGATGGCAGAAAAATCGGTTTGGGCAAGTCTCCACGTTTAAAGTTGAGCCGAAATGTATTTTTTACAACCTCTGTGCACCTTTTGCGACGAGATTTCGCCCAATTTGGGTCGCATTGTTGATTATTTGTTGGCTGAAATTGCGTCGCATTGAAACGTAAAAACGAAACTCGTGTGTTAGATTTGTGTGGAGGAAAGCCAATCGCCGCGATGTTTATCATCACGTGGCAATTAAAAATTAAATAACAACTGGGTCTGCGTGTTTAAGCTCTTAATTTAGCGTGGTGTTTTGTTGATAATGGTTCAGCTGTATTTAGAAGGTCTTGGCCGTGTAGCAGAATTTGCGGTAAAGGGGATGTCTTGTTTTATAGCGCTGCCTTTTTTCTTTCCCCTACACAGCTCTTTTTGGGAAATGGCTTTCCTGCCATACACTAGTTTTCTTTGCGTTCAGTTCGCCAAATAGGTTGAATGTTGTGAACGTACACTCTGTGTGATGGCTTTACAAAAAGGCACGTTTTTGTTATCACATTAAAGCTTATTAGACGTTATTGTTTCCTTGTGTAATCGTGGTGTGAAAATTGCAAGTTGGTGGGCTAATCACATACCTTGTATTTGTAAAACTAGTTTCACTGAATGGTGACGGAAAGATAGGCCTATTGGACGTACACTCTTAACGTGCATTGTTGAATTGTATTCACAATAAAGCGTTAGAAAAAAAAATAGCAACCCAGTCCAGAGACGAACATTTCACATTTTAGTGAGGTTCCTTGGGGACCCGAGCAAAGTTCATTCTATTCGTAGTGGATTGCATCCCGGTAACAGGGAATACAAGATCGATCCCGCCCGAAGGCTTATGTAAATATACAGTGAATAAAATACAAAATAAGGGTTGATTGTCTAACCTTAGAAAATGGGGGGGGGGGGGGTGGAAGAAAAGATTTTCAATCTTTAATTTAGATAATTTGATGACGGCTTGCATTGTATACAAGCAAGCGCCTAGCATAAAATATTTATCAATTGCATTATTGGCTACAAGGTAGGCTATTCTGTAGCAAAACAAGTTTCGATGCTGTATTGATGCCTAATCGATCTCAATACAGAAGATATTCGTGAAGATGTTTTGTTTTTTAATTATGCTTGAACTGTGCGAACAAAGAGACCTAATTGTTTTCATAATTTTGAGTGATTGTAAGAAAGCTACGAAAAAATAAAAACTTAAGTAAGGGCCCACCCAGGGTTGTTACTATTATAATCCAAGTATCATAATCATTGATTATAATCACTTGATTAAAATTAAATTAAACTGATTATAATCAAGGCCCAGGTTGACACAAAACTGTTGATATACAAGTATAAAAAAACTTGTAAAATAAAATGCACTGCTGTTGAATCTTTCGCAGTCAGGATGTATGTCTTCGACTTTCTTTGATCTGATCCATACAAAAATACCCAACCGATTAGGGACAACCAAAGTAGAAAATTAATGGCAGCATACAAACCCTTAAATACAGGAAAAAGCTAAAGGACTTTGCAACTTATGTAGTTCTAGGCCGCAACCACAGGCAAAATGTACCAAAGTGTCTGTTATCCGAAATGTAAAATTGTCTAATGACAAGCGTGTTCTTAGATGAAAGTGAACAACAAATTAATGTAGGCCCTATTTTGTCTGATGACCATGATTTTGTCGGGTATCCTAGATACCGGGATACGGTAGATTTTGCATGCACGGCCGCAACTATACTATCCGCCAGGAAAGAAGACTTTCCTTATATGGTCATTTTATGACTACTAATCTTTCATGGAAAAAAGTGCGCCTTGCCTCTATACTCTATAACTGCGTCGTCGTGGCAACGCTATTAGACCAACAACAATGGCGTCGCTTTCCGATCAAGTTCGTGTCAACAAGAAAGAATGTTGGTGTCAACAAGTCAAGCTAGGGGTGTTATTTGGAACGTTTTTCAGTATTTCACGAGTCAAGGAGAATCTATTTCTATTTGTATTACTAAGAATTACTTGCATGTCAAATTTCAAGCTTTTTGCTCGATGTGCATGATTAGCCCAAATTATGGCCCTAGCAGCTTTAGTATATGAGCACACGTTGGCTGCTTAGCCATGGCGGATATCTGCAAGGTAAACGACGCAGCCGGCATGCACAATGCATACCCCTGTTTTGAAACGCGTTGGACTTCTTTCTTGGCGGAGACTATAGTAACTGCAGCTGATGCGGCTGTTAGCTTCATCAGCTCATATGTGAGGAATGTGCCACAACACCTATACCGACTACTAAGTATTACTACTGTAATAATAGTTACTGCGGTGTGCGTGTTAACACTGAAATTTACATGTGGTAATCATGTTTTAAACACTAGGTAATGGTATTTTGGCTGTAGGCTAGCAACTCCCAAGCAAGAAATAGAGCAAACTCTAGCAACTTTAACTATGTCATGATTATGGTTGTAATCTTACATTATTACTAATATAATTACGCTATGGCCAAATGTTTGTCAATTTTACACATTAATTTGATAAAATAAGCGAATTTTCGGCCGATCACAATAAGTACAGTATTGTCTTCAGCCTTCATCAGGCTCACGAGTTTGCGGAACACAAGTTTTTGGTCTCACATTTGAATTTCGCACTGCTATAGTCAACTCAGGTTATGTTAACAGTGGCTCCCTCTTTGTATTTGCCCGAGCTGTAGTGGGCCTGAAGCTCTTCCATCTCTCAGTGAGGCTTGTTGTTAGTTCTTTAGTTGTTATTTTGGCAATGTGTTGATTCGCTGGTTCTTGGATGTTCGTAAGTCGGATATTTTGGTCTCTTAGGTTTTGAATTGCGAGACAGTCAAGTGCTCGCAAATGTGGTTCTGATGTCGTATTTGACTTTATTAAAATTTTAGTTTCATTCCATGCTATCTCGTGGTTGGTTTTTAAGCTGTGCATCGTAATTCCATTTTGTTTTACTTGATTTTTGACATCTCCTTTGTGCTCGCTAACTGTCTGGCAAACTCTTCATTTGGTTTCCCCTACATAGATGCTGTTGGATCCTGCACAGGGGACCGCGTATACAACTCCTCGTGTGAGTTGTTTTCGGTTGGGCTGACTTTCTTCGCCCTCGTCTTTTTCGTCGATGATCGCTGTGAGCGATGGACCATCCTCTAATGATGGTATTCTTTCATTTTCATTTCTTCGCATGCTGTATCTAGTAAGAGGATGGTCCATCGCTCACAGTGATCGACAAAAGGAAGAAGAAAGTCGGCCCAAACAAAAAATGGAATTGCGATGCACAGCTTAAAAACCAACCATGAGATAGCATGGAGTGAAACTACAATTTTAATAAAGTCAAATACTACATCAGAACCACATTTGCGAGCACTTGAATGTCTCGCAATTCAAAACCTAAGAGACCAAAATATCCGACTTACGAACATCCAAGAACCAGCATATCAAAACATTGCCAAAATAACGACCAAAGAACTAACAACAAGCCTCACTGAGCGATGGAAGAGCTTCTGGCCCACAACAGCTCTGGCGAATACAGAGATGGAGCCACTGTCAACACAACCTGGCAGTTGACTCTAGCAGTGCGAAATTCAAATGTGAGACCAAAAACTTGTGTTCCGTGAACTCGTGAGCCTGATAAAGACTGAAGACAAAAAGTATTGTACTGTACTGTATGGCAATTCCCTTATCATTTTATCAAGTTAATGTGTAAAATTGATAAACATTTAGTCATAGCGTAATTATATTAGTAATAGCAGGAGCCTATAGAAAACAACCAGGAGCGTGTGTGGCTGGTCTATGTTAGAAGCGCTTAATTTAGTACGAATTGCTAACGCCAGAAGGAGCAACAATACTGCGCCTGCGCCAAGTAGTCTAAAATCGAAACTGAAACTTGGCACGCGACGCAGACGTGTGCTACGAAAGCAACGCTCTATTCTATTGTTGGTTAGAGCAACTTACAAACAACTGATTGTCTGTTTGTTTAGTTTTTTTTTATTATTACTTTGGTATTGTTTCCATGTTAAACACTTATTGTTTAAAGACAAACTATCGAAAATTAGACTTTAGAATGTGAAGCACACCTCTAATCACCTCGTGCAGGTGGCGACCTCTGGTAACAAATTTGTACACCACTGTAGCCGCTCCTGACTTAACATTGTAGTGGAAGTTACAGAGACATGCTCCTCGTTGTTTTCTATAGGCTCCTGGTAATAGTGTTCCAGACCAAAGTAAAATGTGCCTGTTGGCATTCAGAGTAATCTTACATGTTATTAAAATCTGATTATGATCAAAATTATCTTGATTATAATCAAAATAATCCGATTAATTAAATTATTTTTAAATAATCATGATTATTTCCAACCCTGGGCCCACCCTTCACCCACAAACCCATGACAGCGAATCCCAATCACAACAAGGGTAATAAAATAACACAAAGTTCGCTTAACTACACAACATGGACACCTACTTTTGTAAATAATGTAAAAAAATCATTAAGGCAAAATTCGTCGCTGTTCACCAAATAGTTCAGTGAGTTGACATTTATGAACATTATTTTTATACAATACGTACCTAAGGCTTACATTTGACTCATGTTTGAGTGCTTTGGTCAGGCTTACAGCAATTTATGGAAGAAATGCCATTTTAAGTTTTAAAAATACACACTAACCACCAGGTCGACTGAGTTTGCAATTCTTTTCAAATTTTCAGAGAACAGACCGTTCTCCTTCAAAAAAATGTACAACACGGTAGAAAAGGATGTCTAGTGTATTTGCATAAACAAAGCAAATCACATCAGACTTATTTGTGCAACTATGTACAAGATCTTCTTTTACCACCGTGTTGTGCGTTTTTCTGACGGAGGAGATTGGGCTTTTCTCCAAAAAATTTAAAAAAAGAACTGACAGTTCGTGCTGGTTGTTGAGGTGCTTTTTCATCTTGAGAAGACTTACTGCAAATTTTGAAGTCATATTTTAACAGTCGAGTCAACACAGCCTAGTATTGGCACCATAGTATTTCCAAAAGATCGCCATCTTTTGTAAAAGTATATTAGCGCAGCATTTGTGATGATCTACATTTTGTAAGGGTTAGTCGTTTCTCAGTGGTGGGTCAGCTTGGCCTAGGTCTAATTTTGAGTTTGGACCTTTTTTTTTTTATTTCAGTACTATAAGTTGAAATTTCCCTTATGCTGAAATTTCCCAGCCCTAAAATTGGTATTTATGGTAGCATGTGTTAAAACTTTTTGTAGGTGCCCAACATGGCATCCAAAGAAGGATCACCCTTGTCCTCTCCGACTCCCGAAGGTGAAAATGTGTGCAATCTTTGCAATGAAAAGTATAAGCAACCTCGCGTGCTGTCATGTTTGCACGTGTTTTGCGAACAGTGTTTGGACAAGTTGCTGTTTGACGAGGGTCCTGATCGTTTGAGAAATGTTATACCATGCCCAGAATGTCAGCAGGATACAAAGGTACGTAACAAAATAATTGTGTGTAAACTTTTTTTTTTTTACATAGGCTAATAGGGATGTACGATACTCGAAAAATTCGAGCCGAGCCGAGTATGAAACTTGCACTCAAACTCGGCTCGTGTCCTTACTTGATAAACTCGAATCCGGCAAAAATGCGATAACTATGCCAACTTTTGACAGATGTTGACTTTCCAATATACCAAATCGATCGTCTCAGCGAGAGCTTTCCATTGGTGCAGGTTAAAAGTCAATAACTGAAACCATTTTCAAGTTATGTCCTTAAAACTGGAAAACCATGACCCACACATTCAGCTGAGCATCATCTTTGTTCTTATTATCTTAACAAATTAAAGAGAAACTTGAAAACAAAATATTTCCATCAAATACTCGAACTCGGCTCGATACTCGATTCTTCTGCTGCAAACTCAGCTCAGCTCGACTCGAATTAACATTTTTCTACTTGCACATCCCTATAGGCTAGTGTAAGGTGGAGTTTTCAGATAGGTTAGCTTGGGGATTTCTTTCGGAATTGTATTTATTTCTGGGTTCAGGGTGGCTTAGTGGTTACCCTGACTGTCTCGTAAGCCAAAGAATCGTGGCATCGGCCCATCTCTCCGTATTCAGCAATGGAAGGGTTCCCAGAATGCACTAGTGACTAAACTTTTTCCAAGTGGTTAGTAACAAAACCAAAGTTAAAAGAAAACTAAACCCTCCTACTTTGAATTTTTTTATCGTTTAGGTACCCAGGAATCACTGTGGCAGTTGTGCACAGCTTCACCATGGCGCGAGGCGAGCCCATGTCATTTCTCGTCGGGACAAATGCTTAAAAGTGGCAGTTGTATTTATTTGTTTTGACGTTGTTGTAGAGCCAAGCAAGCTTTTATGGTCTGGGCTAACTTAAAAAATATTGTAAAAGTGAGGGTTTAGTATTGCTTTAACACACAAACGCATAACCAAAAAACTGAATAGTTCCAGCCTCGAAGTTCTAATTCTCCACATCAACAGCCTCCCGTATTTACCAAGTAGTGTCTGCTGCGTTTCACTATGCCACTTTTTTGTGACGCTTTTGCTCAGCTCTGCTAATATGCTGCTGGTTTGATGGACGCCTCACGCGAAAGTGACGTGATGAAACGCAGTGGACGCGACCTCGTAAATATGGGAGGCTATGTCCGATAGTCGCGTCCTAGTAGTCGTCTTCGTCACTATAATTCATAATGCACATCAGACAAGGAAAATAACATATAAGCATGTTGTGGTGGCTTGATGAAGATGAGACTAATTTGTCATCTTTATTGACTGCAGCCTGTTAAAAATTTGCAAATCGTTTGTATTGGTTTGATTTTGAATTTAAGTAGGTTATGTTGGGTTGCAGAGTAACTACGACGAGTGGTGCAAGGTTGAAATTACTCCGTTACTTTTTTTCGTATACCGTAAATTGCCTATTAAAACGCACTGGCATAGCTCCCAACACACTAAAATGCTACAAAGTCAAAACTGCGAAATACCAGAGTTAAATAAAGCCCACCCCCTTAAATTGTTGTTAATCTGTTGCCAAATTAACTCGAAAATATTTATAAATTTAATGAACTCCCAATTTTTTATGCAACATGATTCGTGATTGGGTGAACTCTTCATGCGTTTGCACATTATTTTTTCGGAAGTTTTCTCCAAACCGGAAATGAACTTGAGGCTCACTGTCGTGGACTGAATGACTGATATGCTGCCATTTCGGCATGCAGTCACCTCCAATCATGTAGTAGATTTGTGTGGTTAGATATTAGTTTTAACGTCTTAGTATGTTGGATTTTGGAGGAGCTGATGATCTAATAAACTAAATTTGTGAATAAACGAATTTGTGATTAATCCAGCTCATGTATATTAATGGTCGCATAATTGCAGATTTTTCCGTGATGAAGTAAACTCTCACTCTGGATGGAAATATGGCTAAAAAAATGGGTTAAGTTACATTAAACACTCCTCCAATTTTTGCCAAATTACCGCTATGCTATGAGTGTTAATGGGCGAAAATAATTTTTATTTCTCTTTGCCAAATTGCCGATACCATAAGCATTCAATGGGCAATTTTTGTTTTTACAAAATAATTTTGTACTTCCATCTCATAAATTTTTGCGTTCTACTCGCAATTTCTTCTTTCATAGATTTCCAGCAAAAGTTCATCCAGTTTGCCGCCTGACTACGTGACTTGCAACCTGATGGATATGTCGGCCGTAGAGATAATGCAGGTTATGTGTACAAGCTGCAAAGCCAAAGAGAAGGCCGTTGCTCGTTGCAGCGACTGTGCCAACTTGCTCTGTTCCAACTGTGTCACTGCCCACCAATATATGCGCTGCTTCGAAAACCACAAGGTAGGCCCAAATTTTTTGTTTTCAGAATAGGTCATGCTGCTTATTAATGGGGGAGGGGGAGCATGAAGCATTGTTTTGCAGCTTGCTGGTTGGGCATAACTTGGGACATGTGCAAGCATGCTTTGCAATATGGTGCAAACTCAATCCATCATTTTAGACGTTTGAGTAGCATTTTTTGTCAATGGGATGGGGAGTTGGTTGTTTCCGTGCCCTCTATAACATGCAACGTTTTAAAGCTTACCTTCCGCCACGCAACTTTTGTCAGTGTATGTATGGAACACCCTGTGTATACTATAGGTGGTCCTGCATACTGAAAGTGATTTACCGGAAAATGGGTCGACATTTCCGTGAACTTATCCTGCTTTGATTGTCTTGCAGGTGGTATCATTTGAAGAGTTGAAAGACTCAGAAAATGGTTTCACGGTTTCGATACACAAGCCCATATTCTGCCACAACCACAACACAGAAGTTATGAAGTTTTTCTGCCACTCCTGCCAAGTGAGTATGGTTAAAGAAAGGCTCAAAATCCTCTCAAATTGTTGTTTTGGAGCATGCTGCTTCAAATGTGACATTGTTTTGCAGGTGCCGATTTGCAACGAATGTCTGGTGATGGACCATGAGCAGCCCGAGCATCACTATGAGCGCATTTCAAACATTGAACAAAAACAGCGGGACGAACTACAAAACCTGATGGCTGAAAGCAAGAGCAAAGTGCGCTTCTGCGAGGATGCGGCCCAAGTACTTGAAGGGTCGCTCACTGACTTGCAACAAAAGCACGACGACGCTCGTTCCCTGATTGAAGAATCTTATCAAACTTATCGAGTGAGTAGTATGGGTATTGAGCAACCCTTTAAGCAGTAATAACCGTTAATTTCAGAAATTGACGACGAAACCTTTTTTTTTCAAGGCAATATTGGAAAGAAGGAAAGATCAAGTTTTGAAGGAATTGTCTGGCCTTCACTCCTCCCAAGAACTCACAATTATGGATACGTTTCATAGGTAACTTGTGTATTATTCACCGAAAGGAGTCCGACAACATCTATTAGCATAGTAAACTGCTCAACCCAATGGTGCTCACTGTCTAAATCCCACAAAGTACCTAGTTCCGTGAAAATGATTAGTGTAACTTTAGATTATCTCCACCAGCTTGGTTCGCCATGAAATCATGTTTTCAGCGATATTGGCTTGAAAAGGGGGAAATTGACTTTCCTATGATCCCAGCCATGTTGAATTTGGTGTAGAAATATTTTTAATACAAATTTTAAAGATTTTGGTGCATGTGGAAATAGCGACTTTGTGCTCGTTTCATGTGTCCAACGGGAAACTATAAATGTTTTCTTAAACTGGAAATTATTAATATTTTATCACAAACGTTGGCACAAAGAAAAGCTAACATTCTACAGGTTAACCTTGTCGCAAAAAAATCGTGCATTCATGCATGAAGAGGCCAAATTCTGTCCCCAAGTTGAAATTTGGTATTTTTTGGTGTAATTAACTAGGTATTTATATTTTCTGCTCTTTCTCGTGTTGCTTTGAAAATGGGCACTAGTCAGCTTTTAATTGCCATTTAAAAAAATCTTAAGTGAATAATGTATTTGTTAAATGCATCTGCTGTTGCGGGCACAACCAGGTTTCTTTGGGGGGGGGGGGGGCTCTGGCACCATTGGGTTAACCATGTACAGGACCTTACCACGATGTTAAATGTTTGACACCAAGGTGCTTGTTATAATAGGGTTGAACTGGGATAATGGCGTTTAATGAAAAATAGGAACAAAGGCCAATATTTTTTTTTTATTACTAGGGGTTAGGTTGCACTGGCACTTGACTGAAACAGCGTTCCCACCAACTTGGAAAATGCATGGAATTTAACTACGTTTGAAACTCGGAGAACTCGGGGAATTCTCCGACATTTTGCACAAAAAATCTGGAAAAGGGGGGGGGGGATTAAGGTTTTAATAATATATTTCCCATCTAATAGCTTCAGCCTTTTTAACACAAAACTGGAAAAGTGTATGAAAAATTCATTCCTAAAATTATGGTAAATAGCCTGGAAAATGACCCTATCTACTCTGGAAAACTTGGAAAAAAGTAGGGAAATTGATTTCAGTATTTTGGTGGGAACCCTGTGAAAAGGTCCTTAAAAAATCTATTTTTGAAAATAACTGTCGCTAAAGAGCGAGTCGCTTTATAATTCTATACTTTTCTTCAGTGTTGAGAAAACTATTGAGAAAATTGAAGACGCTTGCAAGTTCACCCAGAGGCTCCTACAGTATGGCAACACCATTGAGATCTTGTCGCTAAAGAGGCTTGTTGGCTCCCAGTTGTTGTACCTCATTAACAATACACCTAAGCCAGATGTGAATGTGTGCCTCGAATTCACAACTGATGAGGACAAGTTTGATGAAGCTGTTAAGGTTAGCTTTTTAAATTTGATGTTTGCATGTTTAAACTGAGTTACAATATTATGCAGAATGCTACTTAAAGGTTGCTATGCAGATACTGTCGCTGTTGGGAAATATGCAGTCAGTGTAACGAAGCAGTTGTCAGTCTCTTGCGTAATATTCAGCAATTTTACTCTGTTAAAAGAAATATTTCACTCTGAAGAAAGAAATGTTGAGGTCACACGTCTTAAGTTAACACTTGAGCGACCATTACAAAATTTACTTACAAAACTGTAAAGAATTTGACCATTCTATTTTTGAGTGATAGAAATATAGAGAAATAAATGACTCTCAAACTCAAAAAAATGGCATCCACAGCTTAGAAAAGATCGTGGGCCTCCTAGATACAGAGGGCCAAGAGACGCGTCAAATTTGAATCGTTCTCGGTTGAATTCGATCCATCTAAGCCGCTAAGCTTCACTTCCCCCCCCCCCCCCCCCCGAAGATTGCATACAATTATGTAGACTGTAGTTCACAAATTTCTTGCTGCCTGATGAAGATAGGAGGAATTAAAATATTTATTTTTCTGATAATGCCTGTTGAAAATTCGCAATACTGATGTGATGAGTATTGACATTTTTTGAGTTTTGAGCGTCATTTGTTTCTCTATATTACAAAACTGTGTACTAAATGGTGAATCTTGCAGAAATAAAAATTGGTACACTAAAGCTGATCCTGATCTTAACAGATATTTGCAGTATTCCTAGAAATTGATAAAAAGCCAAAATACATTGGTAATGTACCAAAGGTTTCACTTTGCGTCAACCAATTTTTACGTTTGAATGCACCATTTTTTGCCAGCTTTCCTCTAGTCCAAACCCCATGTTGCTAGTATGTCTCACTCTTGAGAGGTTACAAGGCAAAGCATTACAGGTGATTGTGTTTAAAAACAAAAATCTCTTAAGGCAAACTAGTGGTTTTTAAAATTTGTTTTAGCACAAGTTTGGTAGTATAAACTGGTTTTCAAATTTGTTTGCATTGGACCGGCTTATTGTTACCCAGTCGGTGCCAACTGCTTCAGGCTTTGTGTTAAAACTGTTTTCATCATAAAATGATTTTAGCTAAGTAATATTCCAGTTTTGAAAGTATACCTCCATTCAATGAGGTAAATCCATTTTAAATCCGTTTTAAATCCATTTTATGAGGAGTGAATTTTATAGTAGGTCCCTATAGCCAGTAACGTTTTTTTCGGACGAGCTATGTAATATTATTTTGAGCCAATATTTTTGTATATGTGTATTTGTGCCTTATTATTTATGCAACGTTTTCAAAGTAATTTTTCTTGAAATTCTTGCTTCAGTGTGTAGTTATTCATTTAACGAATTGGGGTTAGTTATCGGCATTTGGTGTCGATTATCTGATTGTGATAACAAGCTCAAATCCAAGCTGCTCTCACCCATAGACCAGGTTGATTTGAAGTGATCGTGATTCGTATTGGCGAGTTTCGTTTAATGATTGGTGTAGGATTGGCTCGGGTTAAAAGCAGATCGGCCCAGCCTTAGTACTTACACAGTAAGCAACGAAACAGGGTTGAAAACTTAACAAAAAACACAAATGTTCAACACGTTGGCCGCCTTTTTGTATTCTGCAAAGCCATGCTTCCAGGCAATGCAGCTTGGGCTAGTAAGTGCTGCCATCTGATGACTGAAGTGTGCACTCAACACGTACTAGTATGGGTGTACTCGTATTTTGGCTTTTGTATGCAGTTGTGAAAGTTCATGCAGATCTGAAAGTTCATGCAGATCTGAAAATTTTAAAGTATGTACCATCAAAATGTTAGATGCTTCTAATTGTGTGCGAAGCCGATTGCTGCTCCTGTTTTGCTGCTATAAACCAGAGATACTATAGCTAACGCACAGAGATGCGAATCGAACAATCATCCCTCATGCTTGAGCACGAGTCTGGCTTCAGGCAGCGCCGCATCTACACCCTCGTGCAGCTAGGCGGATAAACTCCAATGACGTGCTGAGTTTACCCAGGTGTAGCTATGCAGCGATTGTTATCGTCTACGCTGCCCAGAATTAAATAATAAAAAAAAAAGATAATAAATGAGCTTGCGTCATTTCTAGCCAAACACACTCCTTCCTTCGTATCGGAATAATTTCATTGAAGCATCTAGACCGAATTGCCTAGATAAAAGAACTGATTAAGGTTGATTGCCGATACAGCATTCAGAGCAGTCAAAAAAGGCTTTTATTTTTTAAATTATTTATGCTACATTAAAATGTAATGTTATGGGGGGGGGGCGGGCCGGCAAACACAAACGTTAAACTAGTTACGTTTTACATAAAATTTTAATTTCAGATGACAACTCGCACTCAAGTTCAAAAAGAAACAAATCGTACCGAATTTGCGACAGGCTGCTTGACTAAAGATAGTAAAAATAGTCCGCCTGTCTTCTTCAGGCCACCTATTTTTACCATCTTTAGTCGAGCAGCCTGTCAAAAATTCGTAAATTCGGTAGGATTTGTTTCTTTTTGAATTTGAGCGCAAGTTGTCTTCTGAAATTTTTCGAACATTCAAAGTAAGGTGGTTCGTTTTATCAATATTTTAATTGCAAGTAAGAAATATCTTTACTAATTTCTTCATACTCCAGTTTATTAATTTAAATATCAATTAATATTCCATTAATCCATTAATTTATTTTAACATTAGAAAAAACCCCCTCCCCTGCAAATTAAAAATATTATTTCATTTATTCAGGCCGGTTCAATTTGCAATGCACATAAAGGAAAATTTACAATTACTGAAAAAAAAACTAGAAAAATGTTTTCAATTTTTATTTTTATTTTTAATATAAAATAGATTAGAAATTAATTATTATAAGCTCAATTTACCTGTAATTAGTTCAAGGAGAACATGTCATGCCATTATGTTAAAAAATTTGTCATATTTTTTGTAGGCCTTTGTGGAGAAATGTTAGAAATAGGCTGCTTTGTTTACCTAGCCTCATCTTTTGGAAATTTAAAAAATGTTAGGGAAGGATTCTTTCCTTTGGAATTGCTGCAATTCACAGCGCTGCACCACGTGCTGCGAGATGCTTTATGGGCGTTATAAATATAATGTGACGTATCTCCGATTTGTTTGGCCCTTCCTGCTGCAAAAAGGCATAACGAAAAAAGAAAATCTTAATCTGTTATCGTTCTTCAGTACCCGTTGTTTCTTCCTTTTAAATTGTTGTTTATCTGCATCCGTCAATAATTGTTCATAGTGGTTGTGGAAGTACCACAATTTATTAACGCTACGATTTCCGAGCTAAGCCAGAGGCAAAGTAAAGCGGGAACGAATGTTTTACATCGATGTTTACCCGGCCAGTCGCTAGGAGCACTGCATGCGTTTCCCATAATGCACAGCGATGCGCGACCTCGCAAATGCACTGCACTGTTACTGAGGTTGGCGCTAATGACCAAGTTGTCGACGCGCCATTAAGCCTCAATCCTCCCCCCCTCGCAAATTTAATACAGCGATTCGTATCTCTGTGCGTTAGATATAGTATCTCTGTATAAACTATGCACTGTAAATGATTAAAATTTTACAGTAAAATTAAATATCTCAACAGTGGTCTTCTACTTATTTTTAATTGTTGAACCATATCAATACCAGCCAGTATTTTGCAGCATGAGAAACGGTTACATGTCAGCATTAAAAGCCATGTATAGGCTTCAAATTATTTTCTACATTTTCCATGGAATAACGATGCAAGACAGCAGTAAATCGTTGGTCCACCATGAATAGAAGTGAATTAGGGATGTGCGAGTAGAAAATTTTTAATTCAAGTCGAGCCGAGTCGAGTTTGCAGCAGAAGAATCGAGTATCGAGCCGAGTTTGAGTATTTGATGGAAATATTTTGTTTGCAAGTTTCTCTTTAATTTGTTGAGATAATAACAAAGATGATGCTTGACTGTGTTGGTCCTGTTTTTCCAGTTTTAAGGACATAGCTTGGAAATGGTTTCAGTTATTGACTTTTAATCAGCACCACTGGAAAGCTCTCGCCGAGACGATCGATTTGGTATATAGGAATATCAAAATCGGTCCAAAATTGGCGAAGTTATCGCATTTTCTCCGGATTCGAGTTTTTCGAGTATGGACACGAGCAACGAGCCGAGTTCGAGTACAAGTTTCATACTCGGCTCGGCTCAATTTTTCGAGTATCGCACATCCCTAAAGTGAATACTTATTTTCTAACATGTTTCTACGTTTTCAAAGTTTATTAAATTGTATCTGTATTGTTACTTAGGGTACCTTTGGATACTTCAAGACTGAGCAAACGAAGGAATCTACCCAAGTTTCTCCCTTGCACTCTTCATTTGAAAGTGAAGGATTTGCTCTGCCAACGGGCGTTCTTAGCCCCGATACCTCGACAGGACCTGATCTCACATCGTCGTCGTCAGTATCCGACTTCAACTTGGCTCAACTGGCTTCCTTGGCTGAGCGCAGCGTGTCACGTAATTCCCAGAGCCCAACCTTGACCATTGCGGACATCATAACCTCTGCTGCTGGGGATACCCTCTGCGCCAATAGCAGCCACATGAATAATGCTCTAAACAATCTGTCTGCGTTGGCGAAGTTAGGCTCAGTCTCCATGAACAACCAAGGAATGAATGCCGGTATGTACTATTCTGTTACTCCTAACTGGTTGTATCGTTAAAATATTTCACCGATAAGTCGTTAAACTTTTCTGATATTTTCAATTAACTCGTTTACACGATGTACGCATAAGCAAGAAGACGAAGACCATGTTTGACACTAGCAACGTAGTTTTCTTGCATGACGTGGAAACCCAACACCTTATTTCATGGACGGAAACTACATTGATAGTGTCCAACACGGCCAACATTCAGTTTATAGTGCATTGTGACCTAATAAACCTGCTGGCACTCTTAAGTGGGATGCAGCCCCCCCCCCCCCCAATGCCTGATAAATTTGCATCTGCCGCTGGTTAGGAATTACCAGCGATGTGATGTAATAGTGAGCACAGTTCTAATATCCTAGAATCTTGTGCCTGAAGAACACAACAGTATTTACATCTAGTCTAGATATGGTTTGTCGAAAATTTTCAGACACACGTTTGAGGATGTCTGAAAATTTTTGACAAACCATATCTAGACTCCACTTTGAAAAATGAGTTTCTCCACTTTGAAAAACGAGCTTTGATTGTGAAAATAGTATATCTCTTAAACTGCAAGATATAAGCAAATTTAAACAAATTGTCAAATCCAGGCTAAAGACTAGCAGAAAAACACCAAACCAGCAAACATGGCTAGCAGATGCGATTATAAATACATAGTGAAAACCTATTTACGTTGCGTTTTGGACTGCCTGAGCGGGGACTCGAACCCACGACCTTTGAGCCAAAGGCCGAGGTCCTGCCGCTGAGCCATACTGAGACGGCCGAAAGGAAACGTCCATAGGTAGAATTTAACACGTGCATACATCATAAAAAGGCAAGGTGTATGACCAAACGACTTGCTTGCTGGCTGCGTGATGCTTCCAGAATGCCACTCGTGTGTACTCGTGTAGAGGGGTTTGGTGGGAGGTTTGAAGGCGAAGTACGTTGTAGATTTCAGAATATGCACAGGGGGAATTTATTGCATCATGTGTTTGAGACCGAAAACGCCAACTAGCCTCAAAATACGCCACAGAGACATCGCACCAAAGAAGATCACAAAGGTACATATTACGGATCGTTCATAATGATTACAGAAAAACGACAAAGGAGGGGGAGGGGGGAGCAACTTATAGCCGTTCGGCCAGGTAAATAAAATAAGTCTCCAATATTTAACAGATAGTATAAAAAAGGGTTCTGTAACACAACGTAGTACTTATTTCAAGGTTTTTTTTTTTTTTTGGAGAAGGGGGAAAGGTAACGTATAGCCCTTCAGCCAACTAAATGAAAAAAGTTTCCGATATTTTAGCATACTGCATACGTTGTACAAAAAAAAGGTTGTGTAACATGATGTAGTACTTCGTTCTTTTTTTTAGGGGGGAGGGTGGAGGAACTTCTAGCCTTTCGGCCAGATAAATGAAAAAAATTTGTTTCCGATATTTTAGCGTACTGTGTACTAAAACAAATGGTTCTATAACACGATGATGTACTTATTCCAAAGTTTTTTTTTTTGGTGGGGGGGAGGGGGGCAACTTATAGCTGTTCGGCCATTAAAGGAAAAAAAGACTAATGATTGATTCGAAACAACTAATTTCTATCAGTAGCTTTTCTTACGTTGTACTAAGAAAAGGGTTCTATAACACGACGTAGTATTTATTTCAAGTATTTTTCTGAGGGGGGGGGGGGATGTGTAGCTATTCTCTACTACGTTGGTTCTCTCATATTTCAGCATATTACATAAGGGAATAATGCTGACCCCGAAATAAACATCGGAGTGTTTCCAGACCAAACGTTTGAAGACATCAGCGGGGGAACATAACAATCGTAATTCGCCCGTCTTTAGTATATACATAATAAACATACTTTCAATCTCCAGTGGTGCGATGCTTATTTGCCGCGCTACTCGCCAAGTAAAACGAATGGAACACACAAATCAAACGTGAAAAAGGATTAAACATGATGGGAAGACAAGACTACGGCTCAAATTAAATACAGATACAAACCAATTTACGTTTCCTTTTGGACTTATATGTCAGACTGCTTGAGCGGGGAATCGAACCCATGACCTTTGAAACCAAAGGCAGAGATCCTACAGCTGAGCCATACACCATCTGTATTTAATGTTGAATCATCGGCTTTCATTCCTGGTAAATGCGGTGATTGTGCAAAAAAAAATTTAGCCAATGTTATGTAAAATACGGGCTGTTAAGTTCCTATTGCCCTTCGAAAACATAGATTGCCTGTGTTTTTATTGCATTCCTTTCCTGAGGGATGCTTTCTCCTGGAGGTTTCTTGATTCTTTAGATCCACCCACTCTTGCAACCCAATGCGCATGTGCGACGCACTCCTCCTCTATATAAAGCAGGCTCATTCGAGCGGCTGCCATCTTTTTTTCCTCCACCGACTGTGAGCTGCTTCTGTCCTGCCTCGCCTTCGCCTTCAACTACGCCGCTGGCTCTGCCACAGCTGCTTCGCCCTATCTGGGTTGATACCTACCATCTCTCCAACTTATCCGGCGTCCTCGCATCTTGCCACATACGCCTGCAGCTGCGCTCTTGCCTACCTGACAACCATGGGAACGAGCTCGTCTCGTACACTTCGCCAGCAAGCACTTGGCCTTCTAGCCGCTTTGCCTCCAACCTCACAGCTTCAAGGCACTGCCGCCGACGCCCATCGGGACCCGCACCGCCATGAATGGATTTCGCCCGCCCCCCCCCCCCCCACCAAAATGGAACAAGCAAACTGGCATGTCTTCCCCATCACCTTCGCCGTCTCCCTGACCGGCTTCGCACCGAACTTGGCTGCATTGACACCCGCCTCTACAACCCTCAACTTGACTTCACTTTCACCTCGGCTTAGCTTCGCCTTCGCCATGAACTTGCTTCACCTTCGCCCTCAGCTGTGCTTTGCCTTCACCACCAGCCTTACTTCGCCTTCGCCCCCTGCTAGCTTCGCCCAGGGTCCCAGTCGCTTGTCAACGCATCTACCTCCCGGCTGACCGCTTCGCCTCGTCTTACACGGCTCACTCACGGCTCCCACCGGGAAACCTTGAGCCCCGTCCGCAATCCCTCTCATGAAAACAAGACAAACATCGCCTTTTTCTCTTGCAGTCCGGAACACACGATTCGATCATTCTTCCTCTAAAGAACGAAGAGTTCATGAACAATGTTTTTCATGCATGCAGACACCAAAAATCACCTTAACCCGTTGACGAATCAAACAACGACACACCAAGAACAACAGCAGAACAACGACAAGTCAACACAATCTTCAGCTTCTTGTCTCGTCACAAATCCCTAAACAGAGACCAAGGAACTCCAAAAAAAGGGAATAGGGGAAGAA
>JAHWFP010207526.1:31462-66709 GCA_023313725.1 Lithobius niger | reverse complement strand
TTCAGCTTCACGAAGACTCATCACATCGACCCTCCTACACAATGATTAAGGAAGAGGAAAAAGGGGACAGTTTACGATACACCCCCCGATCCCCCCTCAAATCTCAATGGAGTCTACAACTGATTCTACCTCACTCCCTACCCAACCAAGAATTCAAACTTGGGTGTTTGAATAAAACCAATCAACAAGCAAGCTGCCCAGTGTTATAATGTTCCACAGCTTTCTCCGACGCAGTTTTGTAACCTAGATGTTTTTCTGCAGGGTTAATTTTTCCGGAGTTCGAATTTTTCAAGGAAACAAGCCCTTTGAAGCGACAATTTTTTATTTTTTTTTTTAATCTTGGCAAAGCAGTAAATTCATTAAAAAACCTTTCTATAACTTTTTCCCCCCATTACTTTATCCACCGTAACATTTTTTTTTAAATGCTTGTAAAAATAGCACCGTACATGGCAACTAAAACGGATTTAAAAAATATCCTTGTAATCCTGTATCCTGCAGGAGGGCCACTCAGTTTCACAAAAACTCGCCTATCAGACGTGCCCAGCCCACACTTTCAAAGTACCATCAGATCCCCCCCCCCTCAGTTTTTTGTTATGCATTTGCAAGCCACGTTTATTTAAAAATGCAAGTTAAATGGGGTTTTTTTTTATAAATAACTTCAGAATGGGTGGAGCTAGAGACTTGTGGTTTGCACCATTGAAAAGCTGGCGAAAAAAAGGATTAAAATGGTGTATTTGAACGTCAAAATCGGTCAGTATTTAGCGAAATTATCGTTTGTTCCGCATAGGCCTATATCGAAAAAAGTGCGGCTTACGGTAAAAAAAATTGTTCGATTATTTTCTGTGACCGCCCGGAATTTTCTGCAACGTATGTCACACGTCGCAGCACTTTCTCACACGGGGGCAAGCTGCGAACTCTCACGTTTGCCAACAACCACACTACCATGCAAGCAATCATGCAAAAAAACAAAAAAAGATCAAACAAATAAAACAAAACAAGCCAAACAAGCAAGAAGACATGCAAGCAGTCAACATGAAAGCAACCGAGAAAACATGCAATTAAAGAAGCAAACAAGCCATTTGCAAACAAGCAAACAAACTCACAAACAAACAAGCAAGCAAAGAAGCAAACAAGCCAGCTCATAACCAAGTAACCTAACAAACAAACAAGCAGACAAATAAGCGGGCCAACTCGCAGACAAACAAACCCAACACGCAAACATCCAAACAAGAGAGCATGCAGACAACCAAACAGGCCTGCATGCCAACATGCTAACAACCAAGCCAACATGCAGTCAACCAAGCAAACTAGGATACATTTCAAGCAAAGACACAAGGAATCCTGCAGACAAACAAATCACCAAATAAGAAATTCGAGCAAGCAACCGATCAAGCAAGCAAGCAAAACGCAAACGAAAAAGCAAGCAACCAAACAAAGCAAGAGGTGAACAGACAAGAAAACAGACTAGCAACAGACAAGAAAACCATTGAACAACCAGGCAAAAGCAAGTTACAAGCAAACAAGCTATCATGCAAGGAAGCAAATCAACAACACAACAAACCGAACATGCAACTCAAGCACACAAGACGAGTGCGTTGCACATGCGCACTGGGTTATGAGAGTGGGTGGATCTAAAAAATTAAGAAACCTCCAGGAGAAAGCATCCCTCAGGAAAGGAATGCAATAAAAACACAGGTAATGTTTGTTTCCTCTGGGCAATAGAAACATTTTTCAGCCGGTCAGGCAGGAGGGCCGGCAAAATAAGTGTGGTTTCTGAAAGTTTTGCGTCCTGTCGTGTTTTATTTACTGCTGTATGGTACACTAGATTGCAGCATATTTTCATAGGAAATTCATCATGCTCGAGGATTTGTTCTTGTAAGGAATTTTGCCCCCCTTCTGTGTAAACAAATTTTCATACTACGGTGGCATTTAAAAATGTACGTAAAAATTATTCTTCACTGTTAGGATGTGTACATTTCTTTTTTTTTTTTCCTTCAGGTCAAATGTTGCTGAATGGTCACGTCGTGCAAGGACTGTCAATGGACAGTTTGCCCAGCCCGACAGGACGGTCCTCTGCACCTACTCCCCCACCGAATCAGCCTATGTCCTCCCAGTCTATGCGTGGGATACATCCCCAATCTCAGTTAGAACCGTCCACGCTTGGAGCCCTTTTGAACGGCAGCTTACAACCGCACACTACAGGGTCGCAGTCTTCTGGTCGTGGTTCCAGTCCTCATTTAGACGGCAACCCCTTGATGAACGGGAATGCTGTGTCCCCGCTAAACGGCTCACTTTTGGGCTCGTCAGGTAATTAAATAATGTCTAATAGGAAGTTAAAAAATGGGCATTTTACATTGAGGTTTCGTGATAAACAAATGTTAATCAACTCACTGAGGCCCAATTACAACACAGGCAATAAAAATGATAAAATTTAAAACGAATGGTCCACTGCAGCTTAGAAGATAAGCCAATGTATGCCGTGGTTTTTTTTCCTATGTTAATAGTGAACCGTGTTGTCTCGCATATAAGATGCTCTTTTTTTCGAAGTATTTTTGTCCGGAAGTATTTTTTACCTGCGGCTTACGGTACATGCGGACGTGGCGATAATTTCGATGAACATTGACCAATTTTGATTTTCAAATGCACTATTTTAATCGTTTTTCGCCAGCTTTTCAATAGTGCAGATCGTAAGTCCTAACCTCTCTGAAGTTATTTGTAAAAAAAAAAAAAATTTGAGAAAATTGTGGCTCATTGCTAATTTTAACAGGACTATTGTTTAGTTACAAACATTAGTGCTTGTGTTGATTGTTTCATATCAACATCTTGACATCTTGTCAAAATGTTTTACTTGCATGTACTTTTTTTTTGGGGGGGGGGTAGGTCTTTTTTCTGGGTGTGGCTTGTATGCGAGCAAATACGGTATGCAGAAGCATATATTTTTTTTGGCCTAAAGAAGATCCAAATGCACGATTAAATATTTGCCGCCGATGACGTAATAGTGAGTCGACTTTGACATTATTTTATCATTAGGAAGTTGATTTTGGCAACTACTTTAAAATTGTGGCACAAACATCTTTTCCATATGTAAACAATAATTCCAGTGGCCCTTTATATTGCATGTGTGGTGAAAAGTATAATTCTTACCATTAACCCTTTTAAGTCTAAACAACTATGTTTTAGCTTCAGACCTGCTAAACCCAACAAACCATAAGTGTGCCCGTTTTCAAGCCCTGTTGGTAACGCTTCATTTGAATAAGATAATTTGGAACGTGGATTTTCGGTTATTCATTTCACTATCATTTTATTACCTTGATTAAATAAAGGCTATTCATTCAAGGTAAAGTTTTGTTTGTGAAAAAGCGAAGTTTGATTTAAAAGATTACCGAAAACGTATCATGAAAATATAAGGTCGGTTAATGGTTGAATCCACATGTCTTCTGTGACTTAAATCAGCAGAAAAAATTTCGTAAGACTTGCAGGTGGTGAAGAAAAATTTTTTAATTATTTTGATTAAATTCCTATTCGCTCAAAAGTGACTTGAGCCCGAGGGTAGATTGGAAATAGATGTAAAGAACAGTAACATGAAGCAAATACGTTTATTTATGTCGCATACATTTTTTAAAATTTCAGCCAACAGAAATGGTTCCACGAAACTAAGTCCAATGCAAATAAGGTACGTTGAATGCATTTCTTTGAAATAGGTTGGGTTATTTTAGACTACTTTTAAGGAATTGTCAGTCTTCTTAGTTTTTTTTTTTTTTTGGTTTTTATTCAATAAACCTGAATAAAGTGCCCAATTCTCCGATTCGATGCTAAGTCGGTAATACAAATCACTATTGTACATAGCGTAAAAGGAAATGAAATCCTAAAATTTGTTAGAAGCGTTATTTTCAGTTTCTATTGCGAAAAATTACCTGTAAATTTAGCACTTTTATTCTCAAATGCTTTTCCCCCCAATCACCAGCTCGGTAACCCCAAAGTACAATCCTTCACTTCTCGCCTATTTAAATCATATTTACCATCATGATAGTTAAGTCGTATTTTATTCTCTAGCGCTTGCCCTTTTTTGGGTGTGCCGTCCACATCCCTCTATCAATTTCTTGGACCTAGCTAAAGTGAAGTGTGAAAGGATGGCAAAGGAAAGGTGCCGCTAAAATGCAGCTTAACCCGGAATAGTACCTCCCCGCCCTCGGCTGGCTCTGGCGCCCGTGCTGTCGACGACTCTGTTCCCGTTGCCGGACGACTAATGTCTCATCAAGCTGGACCGTCTTGGTTACCGACACCCCACAGGCTTTCCCGCCGTGACCTTCCGAAGAGAAGTCTCTGCTGTGAGCTTGGGGTCAGATAATGAAATGATCGTCACATCACTGGCCGAAAACCGTTGCCACTTTGCTCTGGTACCTCGCAGCGCTCATCCATCCATCTACCAGCCGGACTTGATTGCACGGCGATCAACACATAGGCCACATCTCTCGTCTCTTGCTGACAAGCTTCGACTGCTACTTTGCAGCATGCTTCTTGGTCGGAACCTGCGACTACTGCTAATCACAAGTCACTTCAAGTTCAGCTTCATAGCTGAAATCCATTTCTTCCAAGCTCGAAGTCCCAAGCCAAATAAATAGACGCAGCAAGAAAGCCACACAGAAGAATTCATTGTTTACTGGCTGGGGCTTCTTTGATAACTAATGCGGTCCCGTTGGACCTTTCCTCTTGTTCTGCTCGTCTTGCATGGCACTATGCTCTGCACTCGACCATGTCACCAAAACCTGCCATTGTTATCGACCAGCCACATTCGAAGAATGAGATTAATGAGCTTTGCAAAAAACCTAAAATTAATCCTCACACCCCGTTTTACCATCATGTAACAGCGTTTGGATGGTTTCGGTGGCAGCCTTATGTCCACAGATGGATTAACAACGCCGTCGATGGAAAGTGACAGGCTTCCCCCCCCCCCCCCTTCCCAAAATAAAAAGCGAAAGGAATCCTCTGATTGACGCAGATCCCCGTGTAACGGTAGTCACTTTTGGTCTTCATGCTGCCATTCCCCCTTTCGCTGCCCCGTGAGACCTCCCTCTTCACAGAACAATGCCACGGCGAAAGGGAATACAAGGGAATGGAAAGGCGAAAGGCCACAACGATAACTACAAGATAATCAAAAAGTATAGACGGTATCGAAAAATACGAAACAATTTTTTTGGTGTCAACGCAGTATCGTTAATGGCGAGAGCTAACAGCATTAGGCCTACCTTTAATCGTCTTGAGTACTTGACGTTAATGAAGACTTGAATTTTTATAAGTTTTCCTTTAAGCACTTCATCGGTTACCATCCAATTAAGTTCATTTAATTCTTGAAGTATCTGTATCGAATTAAAAAACCTGGTATTGCACACCCTTTAGGGGACAGTGCATGGACTAAAATATGCATTTCTTATGTTCCTTAAAATTAAAATTGCACGGAGAATGGGCCTGTACATAAAGCAGGCCACACCATTGACAATAAAAAGGAAGTGAAAAAAGCTAACAAATTAACTGAAAAATGACTTTGCCGTTAAGAAAAAAAGCATTAGTGCTAGTATCCCTGTGGAACTCAACAGCTGCCAAAGTACACAAATAAAATAGATTCGTGTTGAGTCAATGAAATCATTATATATAATTACACAAAATCCACAAGGCAGCCAGCAGCAGCAGCAAGCAGGACATACGAAGAGTCATCTGCATCTGCAGCGCCCAGAACGCAACGTCCAGCAGCGCGAACATACGATGCCATCTACCGACCGAACGGCAACTTAATGAGGGGGGGGGGGGGGGGAGTGAGACGATGCGGAATAAGCGAGCGACTCCGCTAGTGAACTATAATTTGAACAAAAAACAAATACCCAAATAATAAATTGTGGCATAATGCACAAATAAAAACGCACTCACCCTCACAGATGGGACCCATCTTGAACACAAACTGTGTTCACTTTCTGATATCACCAGGGAATAAAAACATCCTTGTTCATGAAAATCCAACAAAACAAATTCAAGTTGTCTATGACGTTTTTTAGACACATAGCTGCGATTCACAACCTCCATGTTAACCTCATGTACGAGTGCAAGACTGAGCATTAGTAACTTAACCCTTTAAGTCATGAATTAATCCTGGCGATTACATTGGGTCTGTCACAGGATTCAAACCAGCATTCACTTGGTTTGCAGACGAGGGAGCTGACCACCAGGCTGTTGCTGCTCGCCTTGCTCGGGGTCCCCTGGGACCCTTCACAAAGCTTGCAGTGCGGGTTAGGACTTTGTTTTTCGCCCATCTAGTAGTTGCCACATTTTTTTGTTGGCCGTGACTAAAGGGGTTAATTCTAAAATGTGTTCGTAAAAGTACCCTGAGCTTGCGTCACCAAAAAATATAGTACTCTCTTCTCGTATCACAGGGGTTGATTTTCCAAATTTTGACCCGGGTGCAAATTTGCACTCCAAAAATGTTACTGGGGTGCAAAAAACTTCTTTAGAGTGCAAAACCCAAATGTAAACCAACATTATGGTCTCCTATTTTATAGCCATCAAAAATTCTAACATCCGAATCACAAGAATATGTAGCCTACCGTTGTCCTGCACTTAAAACTAGCTTAACTATTCAACTGAAAACCTATACCCATACTTTAAACCAAGTGTAGTAAAAAATGAAGTTTAACTTCTTTGGAAGGAATGGTGTCACTGGAAATCTAACTCCAAGCTGTTTAAAATGCCGTAAACCGCAAGTATGTAGCTTGTGTGGTTCAAAAGTTATGAAAAGTTCAACTTCGGTGTACAATTTTGCACACTACGAGTTGCTTCTAGAGTGCAATTTGCCCCTGTGCATCCGAATATTTCGACCCCTGGGACTATTACCATTTTCAGTATATAAAAAATAAAAATATAACCACACATTCCTTGTCACCTTTGTGAAATTATTTGCCTGAGAAACATTTTGGGGAACAAAAAGTTTGGTCTGCTAACAATGATCAAATACAACAATTCAGATTTGTGGTATTATGTTCCTTAGCATTGAATAGAACAATACCGTAAATATTTACTGTTGTAGATGATCATTGTTAACATACCAAACTTTTTGCTCCCCTCTGTACTTCAAATTAGCTTTCTGTGACAGTCTTTTAATTTAAAGACCTAGGGCTCATGCAGTCCGTTTTGCAAAAATCGGTGGGAAATAAAGCATGAACTCTAACCCTTTAACCAGACCTCTGTCCACGGAAAAGTGGATTTTGTTTATTACATCTTCGGTTGAAACAATTTCTAACGCACAACCCTTCGTAACTCTAGATTTGATGCGCTCCCATCCAAAGCTATGATGCCAGAAAGCGAGTTGCCAGTTAATAACACTCAGTAGTTGGTACGATCTTTCACATGCCACGAAGGACGTCGTGAGCATGAGGCGAAATATCCGGTGGCCGAGGCCCCGGGTAGTAGTCTTGCCAACCATCAGGCTTTTTTGTCGTAACTCCAGGACTGGCGACGATTGCACACTGAAATGACAGCTGAAATGCTCAATATTTAATCCAGGAGAGAGTTATGCACATGTTCTGAGACTTTATACCCTAAACAGCAACACAGATGCACGGAAGTTCCCCATTGTGAATCTTGTTGGATAAAAAGCTTGAATTTGTTGAATTTATGAAGCTTTTAGTACATTTTTTAGCAGAAATTATGATTTTAAGGGCAGGGCGTAAATGTAGACCTACTGGAGCGTAAAGTGAGACTTGTAAATCCTCAGTGATATTTTCTGGCGCTGGCAGACTCTTTTATATGCTTAAATTAAAACTAACAAGCGAAATCCCATCCGCCTGGAATACTGGATGCAAATGATGTTAAATTGTACGATCTAAGACTGACAAAACACTGAGGTAATCTAATGACTGATGCATCTTGTATAGCATTAGGTCACCAGAAAAAATTCCAAAGAGTCACCGGGTGACCAGGGTTTTTATATTACTTTACCATAAAAAGAAAATATTTTTGCGTTTTCTGGCCAAACCAGTATCAAACGACCTGTAACCAGGTAGTTTACAGTGTTTTCTAATTGCTGTTAGGAAATATCCAATACCTGTAAATTTGTTGCATTTTTTCCTGAAGGATGCTTTCTCTCGCTGGAGGCTTTTAGGTTGTGATGAGTCTGCCAGCTGCGCAGATCCCCTATAAAAGCATTCAGGCGTGAGACAGCCTAGCATCTTTTCCTTCCAGCACAGCCGGAACGACTACGCCTTCACTTTCTCTCCTCGCAAGCCATCCTTTGCTACTTCCTTCGTCCAAATATAAGCCTTCGCTCCAGACATCCCTCGCTCAAGCGAACCTGTATATGGCAAGATCCAAGGGAACTCCGGAGGAGCCTTCACCAAGGATGGCCGACCCTTCGCCTGGTAAACCTTCGCCTGTTGTCCCCCAAGATTTGTCAGCTTTTGCAGATACTGTCATCTCTGTTTTCGATTCAACCTTCGCCTTCACCACTTGTGACCTGCCTTCTTCTCTCAAAACGGAAAGTCAAGAAAGCCATATCCACAAACAAGCCGCCGTCTTTAAAGTTTCACCGATCTTTCACCGACTCTGCAGCATCACTTACACGATCCGAACCAGTTTTACACTAGTTTCTCTCATTTTGAAGACAACGAATTGAATCAGCGACTACATCATAAAGACCGATTCCCAGATTAGGCTTAATCCATATCTTTCCACACAACGTGCTTCATCGGAAGTAAACAATCTATTCGTTCTTTGGTAACCTGCTATCCCTCGCCGACCATCATCAGTTACTTCGGCCTTCGCTGCCTGCTGTCCCTCGCCTACCATCATCACAGTTTCTTCGGACTTCCGTCCTTAACTGCCTGCAGTCCTTCGCCGACAAACATCGTGGCTCCTTCGGCTTTCGCTGCCTGCTGCCCCTCGCCTACCGTCATCGCAGCTCCCTCAGACCTTTGTCATTCGCTGCTGCTGTCCCTCGTCTGCAATCATCACACCTTTTTCAAACCTCCGTCCTTCTCTGCCTGCAGTCCCTCACCAACAAACATCGCAGCTCCTTCGAACCTTCGGAGCCTGCTGTCCCTTGCCTACCATTATCACAGTTCCTTTAGACCTTCGGCCTTAAATGCCTGTTGTTCCTCTTTAACCATCATCGCAGCTTCTTCGAACCTTAGTCTTTCGCTCCCTGCTCTCTTCCTACCATCACCGCAGCTCCTTCGTCCTTCGCTGCCTGCTGTCCCTCACCGACCCTCACCATAGCCTCTTCGGACCTTCGCTGCCTGCTGTCCCTTGTCGACAATCATCGCAGCTCCTTCGAACCTTCGGCGCCTGCTGTCCCTCGCCTATCATTATCACAGTTCCTTCGAACCTTCGTCCTTCGCTGCCTGCTGTCCCTCGCCTACGGTCATCACAGGTCCTTCGCTCCATGGTCTCTCTCGCCTACCATCACCACAGCAACTTTTTTCCTTTGCTGACTGCTGCCACTCGACAACAATCACAGCTTCTTCGCTGTCTGCTGTCTGTCGCCTACCATCACCGCAGCTCCTTCGGACCTTCATCCTTCGCTGCTGCTGTCCCTCGTTAACCGTCATCGCAGCTTCTTCGGACCTCCTTCCTTCGTTGCCTGCTGACCCTTACCAACAATCTTCGCAGCTCCTTCGAACCTTCGTCCTTCACTGCCTGCTATTTCTCACCAACCATTATCGCAGCTCCTTCAAACCTTCGTCCTTCACTGCCTGCTATTTCTCACCAACCATCATCGCAGCTCCTTCAGACCTTCGTCTTTCACCGCTGTTGTCCCTCGTAGACAATCATCACTCTAGTTCGCTGCCTGCTGTCCGTTGCCGACATTCATCGCAGCTCCTTCGGACCTTCGCTGCTGCTGTCCCTCGTCGATAATCATTGCAGCTTCTTCGACCCTTCGTTCTTCGCTGCCTGCTGTCCCTCGCCAACCATTATCGCAGTTCCTTCGGACCTTCGTCCTTTGCTGCTGGCTGTCCCTCGCCGACATTCATCGCAGCTCCTTCAAACCTTCATCCTTCGCTACCTGCTGTCCCTCACTAACCACCATCGCTGCTCCTTCGTCCTTCGCTGTCTGCTGTTCCTCGCTGAAAATCGTCACAGCTCCTTCAGACCTTCATCCTTCGCTGCCTGTTGAACTTTGCCAACCATTATCACAGCTCCTTCGGACCTTCCTCCTTTGCTGCCTCTCACCGACATTCATCGCAGCTCCTTCGAACCTTCGTTCTTCGCTGCCTGCTGTCGCTCGCCAACTATCATTTGCAGCTGCTTCGTACCTTCTCCTTCGCTGCCTGCTGTCCCTTGCCGACAAATACCGCAGGTCCTACAAACCCTCATCATTCGCTGCCTCCTGTCCCTCGCCAACCATCATCGCAGAAGCTTCGGATGTTCGTCCTTCGCTACCTGCTGTTCCTCACCGACAATCATCGCAGCTCCTTCCGACCTTTGTCCTTCACTGCTGCTGTCTCTCGCTGATAATCATCGCAGCTCCTTCAAACTTTCATCCTTCGCTGCCTGCTGTCCTTCGCCAGCCATCATCGCAGCTCCTTCATCCCTTACTACCTGCTGTCCCTCACCGACAAATCGCAACTTCTTCGAACCTTCGTCCTTCGCTGCCTGTTGTCCCTCGCCGACAATCACTGCTGCTTCCTTGAGACCTTCGTCCCTCTCTGCCTGAAGTTCTTGACTGGCTCCTGGCCTCACCGACTGCTCTTTGCAGCTTCCTGCCGTTCGTCATTTCAAGCCTACTGTCCCTCGTTGTCAATTGATTGTGGGCCGTAAACCTTTGCCCGTCACTGCCTGAAGGCCTTCTCTGGTACCTGTTTGCAGCTCTATCTCATCCTTTGCTGCCTACTGTCCCTCGTCGATGGCATTTGCATCTCCGGACCATTTGTCGCGTCCAGCCATTTGCAGCCCGCTGTC
Organism: Lithobius niger; assembly: GCA_023313725.1. Classification (NCBI taxonomy): domain Eukaryota; kingdom Metazoa; phylum Arthropoda; class Chilopoda; order Lithobiomorpha; family Lithobiidae; genus Lithobius; species Lithobius niger. The sequence goes on along the minus strand of JAHWFP010207526.1, from coordinate 55,768 downwards.
CCTCACTGTCTGCGCTGACTGCATCCTGATGACATCCTTCGCTGACGTTTGTTTGCAGCTCTGATGCCCTTCGGCCTTGCTGCCTTCTATTCCTCGCTGATTGCCTGTTGCAGTTCCGTACCGTCCACCAATCACTCGCCGACTGTCAATTGCAACTTTCTGACATCCGTCATTTGCAGCCAGTTGGCCCTCACCAACGGCCGTAGCGCGCCCAATCTTCAGCATTTCCTTCACCAGCTGTCCCTCGCCGATTTGATCGTTACAGCGCTACCCAGATCATTGCCGGTCGATGGAGGCTCTTCAACATGTTGTTTTTCGCCGATTGTCATGTGAAGCCCGTCCACAACCTCGTCTTCTCTGATCATCTTGGCAAATCTTTCACTCGAGCAGCAACAACAGTCGTTGTTTCAATGCGCTCCGAATGTGGCTATGCAACAAGTCACTCATTCCACCCACAACAACATGTCTTGCTCAAGACCTACAACCAGGAACACAGCTCTTTCTGACCTTCGTCCGATACAGCCCTGCAAGTCTAATTAATTACTAGCACAACAGATGAAGAAATCAAGCCAAATCAGCAGCCTAATCCTTCCACAAAACCATGCTCCACACAAGATTTCCACGATGACATCTCTCTAGAGACATCCATCTGACACAATGCCAAACTAACCCAATTCATCAGCCCAGTCCCCGACGACAAAGCCTGGATAGTGGACGTCCTAACCTACCCTTGGAAGAACCTTCATACCTATCTCTTTCCACCCTTCAAGCTCCTTCCAATGATCCTCCAAAGAATATGGGAAACTCCGGGTCCGGGTACCAAACTAGCTGGCAGCCCCTGGTTCCCTCTGCTACTAAGGCTCCTCAGTCTACCAGAAGCTGCAGATCTACTTTTGCAAAGAAAAGGCACCTTCTTCCACCAAAACAGCAGCACCTTATACTTACACGGGTGGCCACCATAATCAACGCCTTTAAACAGGCTGGTGGAATTTTTGAAAATAAGGCATCCAGAATTGTAAACAAAGCAATCAAATACTCAACAAACAAAATCTACGACACTCATTGGAAAAGCAGGTTTCATTAAGGTTTCATTAGTGTAACAGAAGGAAAGTAAATCCATTCAATCCCTCTCCACCAGACCTTCTGAATTTCCTAAATGTCTCATTCAAAGAAGGATTAAAAGGTTCCACCATCCTAGTTACAGATCTAACCCAAATTCAGTCTTCAAAGCAGTAAACTCCACGCATCTCCTGGACGACTTGTGCATCTCTTCCCACATCAAGCCTTTCGAGGTGGAAAGCCCATCCACACAACGGACTTTCCCTAACTGGCACCTATCCATAGTCCTCAATTGCCTCATGAAAGCACTTTATAAACCCCTGCAAAACTGCTTCCTGAATCTTCTAACCCTCAAGACAGTCTTTCTCACCACACTAGCATACAGTCTTCGCCGCAGCGAGATTCAAGCCTTGTCAATTGATCCCACCTGTTGTTTCTTCCATAAAAACTTCACTGCCATACACCTGAGACCAAGAGCCTCCTTTCGGGCAAAGACTCAAAAGACCATGGGATCCTTTTCAACTGATTGTCTTACCTGCACTCAAAACATTATCGGAAACGAACCCAAATGCTTTCTTTGTCCCGGACATGCACTACGCTGCTACATCAACAAATTCTGTGAACGTCGCAATCAATTATTCCTACTCTTCAGACTGTACGAAGACCTCAACATTGATTGCACTGACAACATCATCAGGGTCACGGCACAGGAACTCCGGCAAACTGGCATCAACGAAATTCCACATGCAGCCTCCTGGAGAAGTAGGTCTTCACAAACCATTACTTCAGGGAGATGTCGGCTCAAGAAAATGGATTGCATCGTCTGGGATCCATCGTCGCTGCCAGACATGTCATCCAACCCCCTTAAGCACTGAAAACAGACACCGACAAGACAGATGTCCTGAAACAGAAGCAAGGCCCATTTTTTAACAAGGACTGCCACTTTTTATGAAAGAAATCCAAATCGCCTGTTTTTCCGTTTTCAATAAAGTGCAAAGTGTTAACTTTTGGGGGGACGCCATCTCGTAACCCTAGGATACTGTTCATAGGTGGTCCACTGCCTGCATTGACGAGGTCTCCTGTAAATGCAACAAGTTTACAGGTATTGGATATTTCCGAACGGCAATTAGAAAAGGTATTTTGCCGGCCCCCAGGAATGCCGGCTGAAAATTGTTTCTATTGCCTAATAGGAAATATACAATACCTGTACCCACCCTACCTGTCCTCTTGAGTCACCACTATGCAAGAGAGGAAAAAGGGAAAACTTGAAGCTGGCAGGCCGTCTCTCCTGAATGCTTTTATAGAGGGTCTGCGCACGTGCGCCGATCGGGTTAAGTACAGTTGGCCAACTTAATCACAACCTAAAAACCTCCAGCGAGAGAAAGCATCCTTCAGGGAATTACAGGTATTGTATATTTCCTATTTGGCAATAGAAACAATTTTCAGCTGGCAGGCAAAATACCATTGTTTTTTTTTTTAATTGCAGAGCAGTTAATTTAGGAAATCTGCTTAACGATTACCAAGTGGCATGAGTAGTCAATCAGGTTAAACTGGATTCGTAACAAATGCAATGGTCAAACATGTATGTACAGGGATAGAATTTTGGTAATTCGATTGTTGAAAACGGATTGTTACGCACATTTTCAGAATCAAAATACTGTACCAGTATTCTTGCAAATTTTCAACAGACCGACGAAGTCTGTCTTCATCAGGCCTAACCCACACAATTCAAAACTTAAATCGCCACCATGGAAATGGGCGTTCGAAATCTGCGCTCGTGCATGGCGTGGCCTCCTATATTTATCATGCTGGTTCATAAACTGCTTCGTCAGTCGCTTGGAAAATTCATATAAGGAGGAAACGATTCCTGGATTGGATGGGCCGTGAGTGTTCATCAAAATGGCATCATTTTTAACATGTTGCTGGATTGCTAGGGATTCCAGCAACAATCTGCATAAGAATGTTTTCAACAATCGAATTATCAAGAATGACGAACTTTCAGAGATAGAGAATGTTCCTTCGTAAACGGCAGCCACAGAGTTTTTCCAGCGACTTTGAATTGGTACACCTTTACTTGTATAATGCACCTACTTATCAAAAAATTATTAAGGGTGAGGATTTAAATCCGTAATGTGTTAAGTTTTGTGAATTCTAGGTGCAAATTTGGTCAACTTGGCCCTGGCAAAGGACAGTTCAACTCCCCCCACGGCTTTTGCTTGGGGATTGAAGAAGATATTATAGTTGCAGATACAAATAATCACAGAATTCAGGTAAGTTTTATAAAGATACTTAGTCTTCTTAGGCTTCATCTGTGCCGAGGGAAGTAAAGCCATGCGTATTACTCGTTAATTTAAAAAAAAAAACTAGAAAGAAATTATAGGAAGTGCCAAAAGTTGAAACCTGATTAAGGCTGGCAACTGGCGTGCATATCCGGTGCAATTATTTTTGTCTTAGTCGATTTAGATGGGGGCACTGGTTCTCGTTCCCGTTTTTCCAGATGGCTTTTATTTATTAAGCCATGTCCAAATGAAAAATTGAATTATGACTATGTATTTGGGAATAACACTAATTTTTTCATTCAGACTGAAGGTGTATGCTGCCTGAAGGGAGTTGTGTTGCTGTAGTTTAGTTTACCTTTTAATTATTTACTTGTTTAAAAAATTGTTAATGGGAAATTGGTGTCCTCATCAAAATTTTTAGAAAATTAAAAAAGATTCTCACTGTATAGGTAAAATCGAACGCCAGTTTCACTAAAAACATTTCTTAGCTCCCACTTTTTTTCCATTTCTATTACCAGGGTAGCAGTATTAAATGAATAGTAAGGGTCTTTGAGCTCGCAATGAGTGCATTTGTTTTTAATTGCTAGTGTAAGGAAAACAGTTGCAAAGTTTTCCCTAGACTATTTTGGTTAACTGTCTGTTAAGCTAATAGGGAAGCAAACCAAATGTTGATTTACTGTTAGCAAAGCGCTGGTATGGGTGTGACTTAAACGTCACAGCCATCATTTTCATTGTCTTCAATGAAGTACTTGTTTTAACTAAAATTTGTACACTTTTTTTTTTTTTTGGTTTATTAGGTTTTCGAGAAGACTGGTGAATTCAAATACCAGTTTGGTATTCCGGGTAAAGAGGAAGGCCAGCTGTGGTATCCTCGCAAAGTAGCAGTCATGAGAAGTTCTGGCAAGTTCGTTGTGTGTGATCGTGGCAACGAAAGATCAAGAATGCAAATTTTCACCAAGAACGGGCACTTCATCAAAAAGATAGCTATTCGGTAAGTAGAAAGGAAGCGAAAAATTACTATGTATGGTGCCTCTGCCGACTGTGACTGCAGTGAAAGCCTCTAAAAATGGTACAGATTGAGTTACTCTAAGCTAATTTTTTCGTGACTGCAGTAGATGTATACAGGGTGTCCTAAAAGTCAGGGGTCACCCAGGTGATATATCCGGGTGATATACCGGAGATTTTTATCTTTATTCATGTTAATGGTTTACCATCATCGTTTCTTATGATGAACAATGATAAAAATCCCTGGTATATCAGCATAACCACCCGGTATAGCGCCCGTATGTACCACCTGGATGACTCCCGACTTTTGGGACACCCTGTATGGTGAGGATGTACCAGTACATCAGCATAACGCTGCCAAAAATTTGTCCTGGCACCTGCTGCCTGTACTACTGATATGGTATTGGCTAATTACCTTATTTCTCCGAATATATGACGTATTTTTTTATTTTTTATTTTTACAGCAGCATCGCCTTATAATCGTGTGTAAACCCATGACTCGGTCAAATTTTGTCTGATTATGATTATTGCTCACTTAGTAACACTGCTAAATTAATGTTTGGATGTTTTGGCAAAAACTAAATCCATTTTGAAATTGTCCTCGTAACACCAACACAAATGCGCACAATCTCGCAAGGAAATAAGTAAAAAAATGTCTGCAAATATTCGACAGTTTGTATGGAGGAGAATGGAGAGGAATGTTTGTATGGAGGAAAATGTGTGTGTGCAGAAAAATCTTCCAACTGTCTTCTTCAGGTGATATTTTGAGGTTTTTCCAGTGTTTTGGCTCAAATCAGTCTTGATTGTTTCATTAGAATCGCGTGGTGGCCGCAACCTTTGATGTTCGTCGAGCATTAGCCGTCCCCTTCACTTTTGATGTTTGTTGGACGGTGGCACTGCCTTCGTTGTTGGCTTATCTTTTCCATTCGGTTGCAAGGCTGGTGTGGAGGTTGGCGCTCACGAGGTATTGGATTGCAGGCGTGGAAGGTGCTTGGATGTTCTGTTCATGAGGTCATAGTTCTGTTTGCCTGTATTGCTAAGGATTCTAAACTTCTCAAATGCCGATCTCAATTCAAATTTGATACAATCAGGGTCTCTGTTTTCTACCAGTCTATTGTATGCTTAGTACCCATGCGATGGACTGCGACTCCATTTTCTTCTTTATAATTCCTAACACTGCCATATGTTGCCGTGCCCTCTTCCTTATTCCCTTCTTAGTCTCTCCTAAGTAAACAGCATCACAATCACCGCGTGGTACCCGGTACACATCTTCTCGAGTGTTGTGAATTTTTCATGGTGGTTATTCAGATTGTTCACCTCTATAGTCTTCTTCACCTATCCTTGGTGGAATCAGGTGTCTTAATTAATTCTTCTTGTCGAAAAAAGGTGTCAAATCATTCCTTCTTTCCTCTGGATTTTCACGCTTACCCCTTCAACATATGTATGTAAGGCTCCCTTTTTTAACCTCTTCTCAATCATCTTTCTTTCTCACTCCATTCCTTTCTAGCCTGATGGCCTTGCCTTTCAGTTTATTCGTTCCTGTGTTAGCCTAAGCTCGCCATCGAAACCTTGCTTCACTCATTCGTTTATTTGTTCCCGTGTTAGGTCTAAGCTGGCCACCGAAACCTTGCATTTCCTGTCCAGGGAAGAACAATTTGAAGATGCTCTAGAAGACTTAACCTTGAGGACCCTCACCCTTTAAGCAGATTGTGCCGCGTTTGCAACTTCACCGAATACAGGTGTGCGAAATTTTGCCTTGAAATGTCAGAAGCACTCATTTGTGAAATCGTGGCCACATAGCAGAGATTCAACAGGCGTAAAAAAAGGATACAACTTTTCACCGATGCTTCATGGGTTGTTCCTTTACGCTCTGCGTGTGCTGGAAGGGTTTCTTGATTCAGGATCAGTGTTTTCAAGGGCAGGATATTCAACCCCACAGTCGCTGTGTGACGATCATTCTTTGCCTCCAATTCCGGTTGAATTCAGTCCTAGTGTGATGTCTGCAATATCTGACTGCATTTCTAAGCAGATTGCTTCATTCAAGTTGTTGCAGTTTCTCGAAATCCACATGGAGGTGCTGTCGACATTTGAAAAATACTTTGACCCAGCCGAATCCAGAAGCAGTTCTTACGTGATGCTAGTGCTCCGAAAAGTGCGGGACGCGACCGGCCACTGTCGCTTGGATCAGTTCCGACCAGTGCAACTTTGCCGGATGTACTTAATGGAAGGTGACGTGTGTGACTCCCGTTCTCCTTCCCAACACAGAACACACTCACGTGTCGTTCCTTCTGAGATCAGAGGGCTTAAACAGGAAACTTGGTGCCGGTGAGTCTCTGGATGGTATGCCCATTAAGAAACGTTCTGTTCTCTTCTCCAGGTACAACAGTCGGCATCTCAGTCAGCTCATGTAATCCACTAGGGGCGACTGGTCCTGCCCTGCTTATGACGAACCCTACACTGACCACTACCACTGCTTCGATGGGGCAAGGTGACCTGATGGTTAGGATTAGCATGACCGTCACATGTGCCAGAGGTCAAGGATTCGAGTCCGACCTCAGCCACCCCTGGCCTTTTTGGGAAGAGGGCCCTGTGATGTCTCGTGCTCATGTCGATTGTGGCATGTAAAAGAACCTAGAATTTTCGATGAGATTTACCTAGCAAAGTTGTCCCTCTCTCCTTCTGGGGTCATAGCTGGGAGCGTGTCAAAAAGCTAAGCTACCACTGCAACGGCACAGGGGACAGAGCAGTTGTGGTCGCAGTCGCTGCACCCGGAGCAGTCGTCTTCGTTGCCACCGTCTCTGTTGCTGCTGTTGTTGCAGTCGCTGTCAGTTGGACCTGGAACAGTGCATCCGTCCGACCAGGAACCCTTACGAAGGGTGCTAGACAGAATGTGAGTGGCTTTGATCAGGGTCAACAGCACCCTGTCTGGGGTTCTGGATGGCAACAATTTCCAGTCGATGAATTTCAGTATAATCCAGTGAATTTCTATTCCACTTGGCAATGGTCATGCCAGCAACATTGGCAGACAGGACACCCTGGAATAGTTGCGCAGTCGCAGTCAGTGCTTTGGCCGTTGCCCCGTCACGTTCGCGTTCTCAGGAGTAGCCAGTGCTTTTGCTTCCCTTGTCGACGTTTATTCCACGGTCGCGGGTTGTGGAGGACCTTTCAGCGTTGGATGCTGTTGAGTTCCTTTAATGGATGTGGCATGACTGAGTCTTGGACAATTCTGATGCTCAGTCTGTCGTTTCTGCATCACCGGAGACATATCGGTAGGCTATTGAGTGGAAGCAGGCTATCTTGTTTGTCCCGTTGCTGCTCTCCAAGGCCGCGGCGTTTGCCAACCAACCATGACCGAAAGAAGAAATCGACGAACTCGTCACAAGAGTGAGATCGGTTTCAATCCCCGGTCTTCCCCTCCCCCAAAAGCGATCGATAAAGACATACACATACACCATCAATGGATTGATTCATCTCACGACCATCCCCTCCCTCATCGTCACCGGAGCTTCCAACCTCCGTCTCGGTGTGACAACACAGCAGCTATCGATCCAAAAGCCGTTCGAGTGATCGAATCCACATTCCTTTCACAGACCCGAAACGCCCCACTTTCGGTTCGGTCCCGTGATGCATGGGATCTGAAAGCCCCTTTCGGCCCAAACTCGAAAACCGCAACTACGAAAGCGACTTCGACAGCAACGAAGAATCGGTGTTCGCCTAGCAAGCTTCACCTTGCGCCAGGCCAAAACGTTTTGCGGCACGGTGAAACAGAAGACGAAAGCGCAGTCCGTCACCTGACCTGCTGGACTATTTTAATTCAAATTCGTCGATTTATCTCTGTGACTGAGATGAGCGTACTCGACTTGTACACATTAACGAAAGCTTCCATGGCACTTAGGACCCATCCGGTATTCCTGCCCCCCCCCCCCCCTCGGACCTTCGAAAGAGGGAAGAAAACGCTGCACCCAGTTGTTTCTTAGAAAAACTATCATAATCTGACGCTGCTCCAACAAAGAACAGAAGCACATCAACTGGCCTCGGCTTCGCCCCCCACGACCTTAACCCAAAGCAACGGGCAGTTTTAAATCAATCGACCACTCTTGCTCGACAAAACGGAACCCTCCAAATTGGTTTAAGACCCTCCGCCACCGAGACCAGTTACGGAAAATAGGCCCTTGCAGCTGGGTCGACGAACCTGATACTTTTTGTGACACTAAACATCTGATCGGATTTCTTGACAGCAGACATGAAAATGGTTTTTGGAAGAGCCCTCCAAAGTCCGAAAAAGGCGGATAGTTCCGTCTTCTGTCTTGAAGGTCATGGACAGAATCTTCTTGCATCTTTGTCTACGGGCTTCTTTTCCAACAGATGTCCTTTGCACAACAGCGAATGCCCTCCACCATGGGAAAATTTCTCAGGAATCCAATCATCCAGAAGCCAAACGACTATGACTTTTTACGGTACAATAAAACCTCAGTTATCCGAACCCCGATTATCCGAACATCCTGATTATCCGAACTGCCCTTGGCCAAGATAACCGGCAAACCCTGAGCTCCGAGTAGGTTTAAAGAAAATATCAATACTTGCTTAGCCCAGGCAATCTTGGAATGCTAACAGCCACTGGTTGTTCTTCCACAGTATTTTTTACCAACTCCGAAATCTTTTTTTGTAATTTTTTTTACCGTGCAAGTAAAGTTGTTACATGGCCTCAAATATTGCCGATCATCGATAGCGCTCCCGCAATCTGTCGCGATCCGCCATCGTTGTCTCTAGCTGACCATTCACAAAGAACGCGCTTACGCTGCTAGTTCCAATGAGGCGACCTTGACTTGATTCACGTGACGTCGTATTATGACTGGCCCCAATGCCACGTGTCCCAAATATTCCAAACGGAGCTCGCGAATCGCGATACTACAGAACGCGCCAACGGCTTTTGAAACGTAGCAGTTAATTGGAGGAAAAGGCAGTTACGTTGATGGCAGCAGGAAAGGGAATTTCCTAGGGATTCCCAGATTGCAAATGCGACAAGATGGCCGCCGAACGATGCTTGTTTAATGAATTAGCCTCTGTTTGCTTGAACCAAGCGCTATTTTCATCACACAGAAGCAATTTCACGTTAGTTTTGACGACGTAAAATACTAATTCAGGTATAATATATTATGATTAGGCCTACTGCAAGAATTAATGTCTGCATAGAATGACTTATACCAAATTAACGTTGATCGTTCATAGGGATTTTATTTTTATTTTTTATTTTATTATTTACGGTACAGTGCCATTTTAGTTTAATCGATTAAACTATTTATTAGCAAAATAGTTCAATCGCATTCAATTACTTAACTGAATAGCAATCTTGAAAATATGAATAAAGGTTGTTTATAGGTAAATAATAGCGGTTTTGCCCGTAATTTTTCCCTTGCATACAGTACGGCTGGTTTATTAACATTAATCGGATTATCTGAATTTACGATTATCCGAACTACCCTTGGTCCCAATTAGTTCGGATAATCGAGGTTTTACTGTATGTCTTCAAGAAACCCTCTTCTGCAACCGCCATGTGATGAAGCCTTAACAGGTGGCCGCTATCATCAAACTCGTCAGGAGTGTAAAACTCCTGAAATCGTAGCAGGTCAGAATCGCAAGCAAAGCAGTCAGAAAATCCATCAACTGCATTTACGACAACTCTGGAAGAACTGATCTTGTTGGTGTACGTCTCAGAAAGCCACTCCAATCGATTCCCCTTTGTTCGAACTCCAAATCTTCTTTACTGATCGTTTTGATGAGGGCTTACGAGGATTCGTAGCAAGAGCGCACCATTCTGCGTTAACCTCTGATTCAAAGCATCCGACAAAACAGACCCTCTGAAGACTTTGTTTTTAAAGCTCATTAACTCAAGAGATCAACATCCTGATGACTTTCCCCAGACCAGGCCTTCTGATGAAGGCACCTTTGAGCCTTCATTGCAACTTTCATCTTCACACTTGCAGTACAGCATTATTACTCGTGCTCGCCACGAGCCTACACTACAGTTAAAACAATCTCTCTTTATGGAGCCAGCTTATTGCTACTTCTCCGAAGCCACTCATCTAACTCCGCTAAACTCCTTCAGTGCAAAGACCAAGAAAAAATAAATATCACTGAGCCCAATCACACCATTTCCATCCCGGCACTGTCTACGGTGGTTGGTAATGAAAGTGATAATTTGCTCTACCCTACCCGAGCATCACGCTTCCACATCAAGCGTACTAAAAGCAAAACACCCATTCAGGACGCGTCCTCTTATTCCTTCCCTTCGTATACTGCTTTGTTGAAACCACTCCATCATTGATTACAAGCTGTATTAAAACCGTCATCCTTAAAAACTGACGACATCTACTGTTGTACATTGCAAAGTCAACAACATCAAGGGCACAGCCAGGAACTTCTTGCCATCGCCACTTCATGTGTTTGCACAACATCAACACCGTTTGTGATCCGCAGAGCAGCTTCAAGTAATAATCAGCCTGTCTTCATGACCAACTACCCCAACACAGTGACTGACCACACCAGTGGAATTCACTGTCTGGGACACATTGTAGCAGCCAGATCTGATGTCGTCAACCCTCTCCTCTCTCTCTCTTAACCTTTTAAGCAGTATGAACGTATATACAGGGTCCAAAAACTGACGACCCACAATTTTCTCAGTCCAACTTTTCTAGTTAGCACCACTCAGAACCAGGAGAGAACAGAAATTTTCCCGTTTCATTAGATTTCATTTCTGTCCTATCTGATTCTGAGGGGTGCTAACTAGAAAAGTTGCACTGAGAAAATTTTGGATCGTCAGTTATTTGTGGACCACCCTGTATACGTCCTAGCTTTGAAGGGAAACAGCCGGTCGAAAAACGTAATTATCGGTCAAAATATCGAAATGAGAAAAGCTGAAATTCGACACCTAACATGTTGTGTATTGATTTCTGTAAAAAAAAGTCAACGATATCTATAATATAAAAAGCACTTCAGTTGAGTGTAGACTTACAAAAAACTGCAAAACTGTCGTTCTCATTCTTTTTTCCATAAGTTAGAAAGCAGCAAATTGGTAATTTTTTATCAGTGATAGCGGTCGAACCATTTAACTGGATGCCGCCATCTTGGATTCATTGGAAAGCTGGAATTCCCCTCTATCCAGGCCTCTCAACATATTTTCTCGGTGGCCATTTGGCATTGGTCAATCAGGCGGATTGTAGTAGGCCGTTTCTGGCGGATTCAAGCTGACTTTCCAAAGCATTTTAAGATTGCGTTCACTCATTGGTCAGTTGGCACCATGTAACCGATTTGGCACGCTTTCATTGGCTGATCGCGATTTCAACATGGCTGCCACCGCTCGCTTCGGATTTCACATGAGCGCTTGTGTTTTAGTTTGCCGTTGAAAATCATAAAGATGTTTCACAGCATTAAAAAATGTAAACAGCAGCCACAATGCAAAGCTAAAATGGGATACGAGCCTATAAACCTTTACACTATCCCTTATCAGATGGGAACAACGATTTTTAGCCAAACTAACGCCGACTTTCGGCCAGGTTTTGCCAACACGGCAATTTTCAATTTAGTTTATTACCGCCCGTAATTTAAAAAAAAAAAATGGTTCTCCGAAACTATTAAAGCTATTTATCTGATTATTTTCTGTGTACCTTAATGAATATCTGTTGCGTGCGTGTAGTAAGTTTGAAATAATTTTGTCCAATAGTTTCCGCAATTTTTTCGTTAGTCTCCATGGGTGACGGAAAAACCTCACTTCCTGATGACGACGATTTTTTTTTCACTCCCTGCTGAAAAGGATACCCTTTAAGCCCCCATGTTGCCGTATGGTAATGGCTCACTCGACAATCATAAAAACCGCAGAGTCCAAACGCGCACGCCCAAGCATAGCCCAATGGTTAGCGTCATCACCTCCAAACCAACTGAATGCCGGTTTGAATCCCACAAGACAAAGTACAGGCAGTACTTTGTACAGGAAGGACAAATCATAGGCAGTGAGTATGGTTGTTACAGGGTTAAGCACTAAAAAAATGGGCCACAAATGAGTCCCGTTTTCCTGTTTTTGAATTTCTCAATAAAGTGCGAAGTCGGACTCTTTGGGGGACCAGTTCCTAACCCCAGGGCACCCGTTAGGTGGTGCCCGCCACCAATCTAGACAAGGTCTTCTGTAAATGTTACATTTACAGGTAATGCATACTTTCGATGGCAGGTAGAACGAGAAAATAGCCATGCCGGCTAAATTTTTTTACTATTGCCTAAAGATGATATACATCACCTGTACCCACCCTACCTCCCCTCAGGAGTCACCACCGTAACCGTTTGAGAGGAAAGCAAGATGGCCTTTCAACTCACGTGCACATGCTCACTGGGGTTAGACAGCTGACTGTAATTAGACAATTTTATTCTCTAGCGGAAAAACATTCTCGAGACAAGAATGCTAAATTTTCTACGTAATGTAGACAATAGAGACAAAATATAGCTGGCCCGGTTGAGGGCCGGCAAAGGCAATTTCTCTTTTTAGGGGCAAAACACTGTTTTTTCTTCTGTCCCTTCCCGAATAATCCGAAAACTTTGCTGCGATAGTTAACAATCAGAATAAGCGTAAAAGAGTTTGTTGATCCAGTTTCTTGACTTCTCTTCGGCTGTAGGTGCACTTGTTTCAGAGGAGATGATTTACAAAATTTGCGAGATTAGGTCAGAATCGATGTTGTGAAAGTGAGCAAACTTTTTTGAAATTCGTGTGATTTGGTGTTTCACAGTATTCTACAACGACGTCTTTCGCTAGACTAATTAAAGTGCACTATTACGAATTGCTAACTTGACTGCATATTTATGTCATTATTTATATTTCGAGTTTTTTTTTTCAGTTACATTGATATAGTGGCTGGTTTGGCCATTACCCACCAAGGCCATATTGTAGCTGTTGACAGCGTCTCTCCCACAGTATTTGTCATTTCGGAGAGTGGTGATTTGTTGCGCTGGTTTGATTGCAGCGACTACATGCGGGAGCCGTCTGACATCGCCATTAGTGGTAAGGAATATTTTGTGTGCGACTTCAAGGGTCACTGTGTAGTGGTGTTTAATGAGGAAGGTCTCTTTTTGCGACGCATTGGCTGTGAAAACATCACCAATTTCCCGAACGGCATTGACATCAGTGATGCTGGCGACGTTTTGGTTGGCGACAGCCACGGCAACCGTTTCCACGTTGCTGTTTTTTCTCGCGACGGCTCTCTGTTGTCGGAGTTTGAATGCCCCTACGTGAAGGTTAGCCGCTGCTGTGGTCTGAAGATCACGTCTGAGGGATTTGTGGTGACGCTGGCTAAGAACAATCACCACGTCCTCGTCTTGAATACGCTTTACATTGTTTAGAGTAGATCTCGACGAAAGAAAGTGTTAAAAATTAAACGCTTTATTTTCTGTACATGTCAGCTCGTGAACGGCCAGGTCGGCTGGCTACTAATACAAATTTGTGGTCCTTGTCTTTGTGTACAAATCTGAGAATATTGTTTCCCAATACCGCAATGCGAGAGGCTATTTTGTCTTTTTGTTATTGTTGTTGAAATGGTATTGCATGCAAAAAAAAAACTTAAAAGACAAGCAGAATCCTGCTAGATAAGAGTAGACATCTAAAGAAGTGTTGGTACTTTGTCGTGAGCGGCAACAAGTTGCTAGCGATGGAAAATTAAAACCTATAAAGTAACTACCAGTCAGAATCCAGTCTAGTTTGGAAAAGTCGTGCATTTTCCCTTCCCAAAATACAGTTGCTGTATTTGAAATATAGACTGAAGTCACTCCATGTTACTGTGATATTACAAATTTTGTTGTTTATTTAGACATATACATGTCATTTAGTAGGAACAAGAAATATAGTTAACTTTAATTATACACAAAACAAAGAAAATTTAAAAAAAAGGAAAAAAAAACTATAAAAAAAAATAAAAAAACGAAAATGTGTGGCAATAATTTTGCTTGATGTACAGAATAAATAGAAGTTGTTAGTTTGTTGATCTCAGGTGTAGGTATAATCACGCTTAATTTTTCTCTCCCTATCCCTTCGTCCCCCATATCCCGATATTTTTTAATGCACTTCCACATAAGATGATTTTTTTTTTTGCTTTAATTTTACCAGTTCAAAGTTGCAGCTTTTCGGGTAAAAAAAAATGCTCAGATGGAGGTTTTGCTGTGGCTTTTTTTTTTTATTTGTTGGAAACTTAAAACTTTTCAGGGCTGCAATTGTTTTAATATTATTTATATATATGTATATAGGTATACACGCAGCCTGTTTGACCTTTACATGCCAATTGTTTTTAATGCTCAGGTATAGTTTATCCTCTCCCCGCTAGCTTACTTTTGCTACCCATGGCATGCATATGTTGGCTATTAATTTTTACATGGAAGGGCAATGCATTTTAAACCAGAACTGCATCTGCTGATGTAATGCTGTTTCAAGCAAGCGGGTTTAAGACATTTTGCCTCTTTTTTTTTTTATCCCAAAAAGTGGATAATGGCAGTTCGTACGTACGACTGCGATGCTGTAAAGGATCTACGTGACTTTATAGCTAGTACGGGGATTGTAACGTTATGTAACCTGTACCCGTAACTTTTGTTGCAAGGCTAGCTAAAGTTATTGAACTGGAAGGGATATAACAAATGTGAATAAGGACTAACGTTAAATTAAAGTTGCATTGCATTGCATTTAGGTAGCTGGTGTTGTTCATAATGTGTTAAACTTCTGTTCATATAATTTCGGGAACAAAAAAAAGTCGGGCTGGCCCGATGCTGTTTTGGCTGAACTAGTTAACTTGCTACCTAGTACGATTTCTCGAGTAATCTGCTGATACCGAAACTAAAATTCAATAGTTTAATTAGACGAACCACTGCTAAACATTTCCTAAATTTAGTACGCTAATTGATTTGTATACACTTAGTAGTAATAAGACATACTACAGGAGTCAAGTGAGAATTTAGATCTCAATCCTAACTAAATCGACAAAAACCTTTAGTACACAGTGTATGTGAATATGTAAATTACAGTAAACTATAACATTTAAGGGAAAGTTAATATACTCCTAAATTAAATGCGTTAACTATGCAGGTTGTATGGCCGCCTGATTTGTAAAGATCAGGTTTAATATCCACCATGGGTATCGATGCAATCTAATCTACATTGCTATTTTTTAAATCGCGTACTTAACGATCTTAACGGTTTTTTCAAATTTGAATAGGGTCTTTCATATTTTATATAGACCAATTTTTCTGTTAAGACAAAAAAGACTGAACTTGTTTTCTTTCCCCTTTAATTTTTCAACGGTTTGTGGTATTAATCTGAAATTGGTGCAATTGGAATGCAAAAATTAGAAAGTCATTAAAGGTAGGAAACGGTAAAATTTGTGCCGAATCAAAATCGTCGGTTTCAGATCTGGTTCAGTTTTTTGGACTCGGTCGATCATTTCATTTCATTTGGTAATATTTTTGGTTTTTGCCAAACGTTTAAAAACCTGATCAGGATATTAAAAAAACAAAAAAAAAAAAAGTTGAAGGGCAAACTTTTAAGGCCTCCCTCTGCCGTTGCTTTTTTCCTTGCTCTGTACAATAGACATCGAAATGTCAAATTTGGCCAATTTTACTATTATCTCGTATCAGTTCAGTACCAGCGCAGCCTTACAAAAAATATCTAATTTAAGCTTCGATAACCAATTACGGTTGTGGTAACGATGCAGTTTTGTGTTTATTAGTCCCCCCCCCCCCTCCCCTTTCCCAAGATTGCCACTTCTTTTGCGCAAAGCTTTTTTCAGCTGTTATTTTTACTTGCATTACCTCCATCTAGGGCAGGCTTGTTTCCACGTTGCCAAAGATTTTTTGTGCGAGACACTTTATTAAAAACAAATTGGGTGTATGAACCACGTTATAACGATGTACATTTTCTTAGCATTTTGCTTCGAAGCATATTTCTTGTCATGGTAGCTTGAGATGTGGAACGAAAAAGAAAACAAAAAAGGTATTTTTGGTCGTGATAGGAGTATTGCTTCAAACCTGCGTTATGACGGTACCTGAAAAGGTGATTTTATTTTGTCTCTTATCAGTGCGAACTGAAATCAAATATTCAAGTATGTAAACAAAAACGTGCTTTTTGTCGTTCCTAGACAAGGGTGTACAAATAGTGTAAAAAAAAGTGTCTGGGTACTAGCTTTACACATCTTGCAACACAAGATAACTGTACGTTTAACATGATTTTATATTACTGTTTACATTTATCTACTTATATTAATCCAGTTTATTGGTTATTTTGTTCATTATTATATACAAACAAAAAAAAAGTGTGTGTGCGTGTGTGTTTAGCATACGTGTCCCCGTACGCGTATGCTCATCGTTTACGTTTTGTGTACATTACAAATTTGGTGTTTTACTTCACAGTATTTTGGATCACAACTTTAAACTAACTTTAAAAAAGCAAGAAAGAATAAGCAAAATATGACGATGTGAATTTAGCTCCCTTTTGAGCGTATGGTTTTAAACAGGTATTGGTTATTACTTTTGCCATACCTTGCTGGAGTAAATGTAGACAATCTGTGGCGCCGCTAAACTGACCGTGTTTACCCACACCTTGCTATCTACCAACGGCTTTGTATTCTCTGCTTTTTCGACAACTGTTTAGATTTTTCTGTCCCTTTGAACCTGTCATTACCAAATGATATACTATTATACAGAGATTATGACTTGATTTTTGGGAAATTTTACATTTCGAGACGAGAGTAAAAATTGATTTTTTAAACGGCACAGTTTGGATTTGCCTATCTTAGATATACATATGTGTCACTTACTGTATGTAATTTGCAATAGGAGTGGCCTTAGCCATACCCCCTCTTTTTTTTTTATATACATCTTATGCGTTTGCAGTTAATGTGAACATTGTATCGATAGTAGTTTAGGGCGCTTACACTGCGTCTGATATGGCGTAGTGCAGTCTCACTTCATGTAGTGTTGAAAATGCGTGTTATGCTAGTCAGTAATAGTGATAATAAACAGTAATCTTTATTTTTCCTATCACCATGTTAGCTTGTTCCCCATCTTAGATGTTAGAAAAAAAGATCCTGCTTCGAATATGATGCTGTTGTTTGTTTAGGCTCTTTCCAAATACTAAACAGGTATATGTAAACCCATTGTTCCGGATTAGCCGTTTTCTTTCGAGCATGCGAGATTCTTTGGAAAAGAGGCATTCCGTCACCGTCAAATGCATACGCGTGTAATCGTAAGACATAAATACCACATTTGCCTCTTGTCTGCATCGTGTGACTTTGAAATCTTCTAGCTTTCTAAGTAATTGCGTCATGTACGTATTCATGCTAAGAGATGAAATGGTATTTTGAGTTATTATCCCTCCCTTTGTTCTTTTTCCCCCTCCCGTTTTGTTCTGTAGGATTAATAGTGTAGTTTAAAATAATCCATGCCAAAGGGTTTTGCGGTAACTGTAGTATTGCTCTTTGGCTTCCATGCTAACACTAATCATAATTTTAGACTCCATGTGCTCTTAAAAGATTCAAGAACTTGTAATTTTTTTTTTGTGTGTGTGACGTGTGTGCGTGTTCAAAGAGTATTTGCATACAAGCTGTTCTTATTTTATTATGCTCAAACTTATTGTTGATCTACCAAAAAAAAAGAAAAAACCCCAAAAAAATGATTGACCATGGTGTGAATATTGTTGAATATGCGATTGTGTCCCCGTATCTCTTAAAATGGCTGCACTGGTGATCTGGTGGCTGAACATCACGATTGTGAAAAAAAAAAATGGCGCAAGTTAGTTAACCTGCAAGAGCTGTCAGGTTACGAGACTAAAGAATATACATTCTGAATATCAAAATTCTCTATTCTTTTAATTGGTCAGCAGTCAGGGCTGCTTCAACCATTTTAATTTAAGCATTGAATTAAAATGTAATTTGATGAATTAAAACTTCTTTAAAAAACTTTTGATTATAATTTTCTAAAAACTATATCTTCAGTTACGAAACGTAGCGCTTCATTACACTAGCCCATTGAAATTGTTTTTAAAAAACTTAGGAAATCGTTAAACCCATTCGATGTGCTAACCGGCAGTTGATGTTTTGAATAGATTCCAATTAAAATTGCGATAGTTTGGAAAGATATTTCTGATCTGAACTGTTTACCACTTGCAGGAGTTAACCACTCAGTTAATTTCCCCGTGTGATCTATTGCTTCCCCGGTGCAGTCTCGCCAGTTGCCATGCTTAAATGCGGGTGCTCGAAGAGCCGTGGTTTATTCCAAGAAGCATGCTTCGTGTGTGTGCATATTGTTGGGTGTCTAGTGTGTAGCTTCACTCACTCGTGTAATAATCCCATATCTAACAAACGAAATGTCATTCCATCCATCCATATACATCCAACTGGTCTCTTGAGAAGTTTTCAAAGGGAGGGAGGGGGGAGGGAGGGGGAAGGGGAAGAAAATTACTGCCATGACACCTTAGAGAGAATCAGATTTAATTGCCGTGGCAACCTGTCGTTGTCTTCCTTGCTCACTTAAACTAGGTTGTCATTGGTGTAGTAGACGCTAGTGTGTATACATACATGCATTAATTAATGTTACATTTGAGTTTTTTTTTTTTTTGTCTTTACTATGGTTAGTTGCACGCCATTGTGCCGTATATGTTATAATGTATGTAGTTCATTTTAATTGTAGTTTATAGGCCTAGGTTTAACCTTCAAAATGTTTTTCTTTTGACGATTAGGCGATTTACTATTTGGTGAAAACTACATTTGTTTATTTGGTATTGTATTATTTTTGAAATACTTTATTATTAATTACACTTTTCATATACAATTATACATTTAATGATATTTTGCAACGTTAATTTTTTTTTGGCCTCCGTTATAATCCAGATATTTTTCCTTTTTTTTCCCTTCATTTTTTCCCCTTTTTTGTTAGTTTTGACTGGTCAACAGATGTTTGCGGTGTGATTTGATTGGTTGTGTGCTTATCGTTTTTATTTACATAGTGGTTGTAAGCATTTTATCTTGTAAGTAATGTAAATTTGTTAATGGTATTTTTCAAACTCAGTTTTTTTCCTTGAATTTTTTTTGGGGGTGAATTGCGGTTAATTTGTATTGTCTATTTTTTCCATTACTTTTCTAAGTACAAGTTGCCCACTAATGTTAACAATGTTAGCCTTGTTCCCTTGTATAAAGGAAAAAAAAGTATAGTGTAATACAACGAGCATGAACCTTACATTTGTTTGGTAGAGTAAGATTATTTTTGTAACAGGCTTATTCCTCTTTACATAATTGCTTTACACGTAATAAATTAACAAATGTCAAATCCTTCAAGTTGTTTATGTACTGGGCTGTGCAGCACTGTGAGAAACTGTTACGTACTTAAAAAAAAGTCAGTAAAGAACGGAGCTATTTTGAAGGCGTCACTATTACGACGGGGAAATGTTTTCGTGGCGAGCAAACCTAGTCAATTTTTGGTGCTCGTGCAAAGTCAGGTTTCAATTGAACCATGTCGTAGAACGTACTCATTTGAAGGAGTTGAAGCATTTGTAATCCAAACCAAGGTTCATGCTCAGAAACTTAAAAAAAAGAACCATAGTATTTATTTGATACTTGTTATTACATGTATATCTTGCATTTTCTAGTTCATGTTGCTACTGTATTAAGATGTTGTATTGTTTTTTTTTTCATCAATTTTGTGGGTTTCATTTTTTAAATTATAAATTAGTCGGGTGGCACGTGGCGTTCTTCCCGTGTTGAGGGGAACCTGGAAAAGCCCTATTGGTTAAAAGAACACAAAGTGTTAAAAGCATGAAATTTTTGTGTCTTGCACCCATATTGATAAATCCCCCCCACCATGTATAACGCCATGACGGCCAGTATAAACAATTATAACTTGTTAATGTAAAACTTTCTGTGTAAACGTGTACAAAGAGTACAATAATAACTTGTTTAGCAACAATTAAGCAGTATTTGCTGTATTAAAAAGGACGACTTTACCTTGGAGTAATATTTAGTATAATACCTATTTTGTATTGTATACTTCAAATATTACGTACATACACTTACATTCTGAATATATGATGAGACGGACGAGCAAGAATCTTTATAATAGGTATTTGTTGACGTTATCTAATTATCAATGGCTCAGGCAAATAGGATTAGCTTTTAAGTGTTCAATGTAGAGAGAAATAAAGTCTTTATTTAATTAAAGGCTTAAAGACTATTGTCGATGCAAGTGCCAAACTCAACCTATTTGCATTTGTCGGGTTAGATAATATTGTTGGAGTGCTTATAGTACAGTACTTACAGTACACGTAGATGTCATCATCCTGTGCTCGTAGGTGTTCCGCAGCCTCTTTTACATAAGCTAGTATCAGCAGTAAGTAGCCTATCAGAGGTTAGATGCACCTATTTGTATGTACCTACTGCACCCAGCCTATTGTAACCGTTCAAGGGGCTCAAGTCTTGTCGTGTCAATCGTAATTTCGCTACCAGTACGTATTGTACATAATGTCTAGACATTGTAATAGAAGTGATACTGTGGTATTTTTTTCCTTTTCTGATAGTAATGAAAATAAGCAAGTTAAAGTGTTTTGGACGGATGAGGCAGTGCATTTGTACGCAAAGAGGTTAAAGCGACGAATATTAAGAATTGTTCCT
Source organism: Lithobius niger (assembly GCA_023313725.1). Lineage (NCBI taxonomy): Eukaryota > Metazoa > Arthropoda > Chilopoda > Lithobiomorpha > Lithobiidae > Lithobius > Lithobius niger. The sequence goes on along the minus strand of JAHWFP010207526.1, from coordinate 34,749 downwards.
CCTTTTTTTTCATAGTTTATTGAAGTTGGAGCACTATTTTTAAATTTGCTGCTGTATGGCTGTGCTGGGAGGCCTTTTTTTTTAATGCCCGTGTTGGGTTTTTAAGTATTAAAAGTTACATAAAACACAGAAGGCGGCGGCTGCCATTTGGTGCTAATAATGTTACTGTAATAGTTACGGCCAGTTGGAATGTTTCTTGATCTTTAATAAGAAATATTGGCAAGATGGAGCAAAATTTATCTGCCGACTTTCAGGTTGGAACGCACATTCTAGCCTGTTGAATGCGGAGATTTTGTTGGAGGCTGTACTGTAGGCATATTCTCGGAACTGTAGGCATATTCTGTACCCATAGGATGGAGCAGTTCCCCTTTTTCCTTTCTGGCAGTATGAGCCTAATACGGTCAAGTGTGTATGTCGCTCTCAAGCGAGTGGAAGATAAATTGGAAAATGTAAAAATGGGTTAACAGTCAATTGAAATTCTTCAGTCAATCCTTTTTTTTTCTTTTTCAAGTTATAAATTTAAACGTGTGCGCTATGCCTTCCAGCACAGCTTAAACTGCTTTGCATGCCTGCCTCAAACGGGAAAAAAAAACTTAAAAATGCTGCAGCCATGCTTGGTATTTGCCATCTCTATCCTCTAATCTATCTAATTGTAGTGAAATTTGCTTTGTTTTGACACATATCAATGTTAAACAACTACTAAAAAAAAAGTGTATTTTAGAAGGGGTTCCTTTTTGATCAGCTATGCAAAGTCATGTTGGGCCAATTTGTTCCGTGATTTTTTTGACTTACGACGAGAGTTGAAGAATATGTTAAAGGTATTTACAAGCACTAATACAGATATATTTTGGTGCTCATATACAGGCAGTTAATCCAACCGGTATTATATACTCCAGTTAGTTCATTTTTTGTGTGTCTGCCGAAGTTGATGTGCATATAAACTAATAAATAAAAATTGTACGAGAAAGGGGAGTAACATTGTATTGGTCAGGAACTGCGATTTTTTGTGCTGCACAGTTTATACTTTATTGAATGTTGTTGAAGCAATTATACACAGGGAAGCCATTTTATTGAGTTTTTTTCTATTACAATTTACTTCGTTGTTTTTTTTTTTTTTTGAGAAGAAATTTCTCGAGTTATACTGTTTGTTGAGGGCTATTCCTCTTACAGCTCATTATTAGTCTCGATTTACATATATATATTTTCTTTCTGTTTTTTTTTCCGCTTCGGTGCCTGTGTGTTAAAGCATTTGCGAGCACTTCATTACTTCATCTGCGCTTGTCGTTGACTCTACAGCAATGCTGGTCAGATGGGGTTGAGGTGGTTGGTTCCTGTATATTATATAAGGCATTTATTCATGTACTATTTTTGGAAAAGTGATGGAAGATGATTTGTACAATGTTCTATGTTTATTCTAATAAACATCCTTTCAGTCAGCACAGATTTGCCTTTTACTTTCTTTTAACCCGTAACCAGTCAGTGTTCCTATTGTTCCTACCTGAAAGAAGTTACAATGTGCACTGTAAGCTCATGAAGGGTCCCATGGAGCTTACCAGTGCCTGAGCAAGCATAGACCAGCTTCCGAACCAACAGAATACTGGATTGAATCCAAGGTCTGACCTAATAACAATCACAAATCTTCCGTTGCCAAATTCATTCTTAGCAGTCTGCTTAATCTACTTCCAACAGCAATTGGGTCATTACGGCCACTCCCGTAGGCAGCTTTACTTGCATCAGCAAGTGGATACATCAAAACATTAATGACAACTCGCCTGAGAAGCGAAAATATTTTCCATCACACAGTCCTGGGAGGAAAATCAAGAAATTTATAAGCGACGAAGTTCTCCGAACAACGAAAATCGTTCTCGACGTCCGGGCTGTTCTCTTTTTTACCATCGCTCAAAGACGAAGCGAGTACTGACAACACTAAATTAGCATGAAAGCGACATCCATCTGGTGAAAAAATGAAAGTCGAAAAGAATAAGAACAAACTACGACGCGTGGAAGCAGATTGCAGGAAAGCAAAAGACGGAAGAGCGAATGGAGATCAACAGAAGCACATGAAAGCGAAAGACAAGCAGACTAAAGAGCAATGACACAGGTGAGAAAGACGTAAAAAGGAAAAGCTGACAGCATTAGGCGCAAGAGTAAGAGAAACAGCGATAAACAGAAGCAGCGAACCTTTAAAGGCAAACAGGGATTCGTCTTGCTCTGAAGTGGCATCTAAACATTCCCACTTTGGTGACGAGTCAACAATTCGTGAAAGCGGCAGTCATCCGGCATCCCATTGTCTGAGCTCTTAAAAACTGTAGAAGACACAGTTCCGGACTGCTGCTTGTACAAGTCCACAGGAGATCTTCCCTTAAAAACAGACTTATTACTGATTTTGGGGTCCGCAAAAATCACTACTTTGGGGTCACTACTTTGCAATGGAGGGGAAAGGTGAACCACTTCAACAAAGAACCCCCACCCGGGGGGTGGGGGGATTGGTTCGTCAAGCCACTGGATGATGGATCAGCCAACACCAAATACTTCAAAACGTACTCGCAGTTCGACTTCCTCACGGCCGAAGCAAAACTCTACACATGCATGCAGATCCCAAAGAAGGTTGATGTACATTCGTCCACTGTCTAGGACAATGGCAAAATACTCGGACTTGGACTTTCTGAACAGTGCCACTAACGCTCTTTGCGAGAAGCTCTTAGGTGAAACCCAGTTAGTGGACGAAGTTTAAGAGATGACCTGTTTTGCCACTTTTCACTTGAACTGGCTAACGAGAGCCCTCTTCAATTCAACTTTTCTGTTACGGGATTTAGCCCTACAATCTGTTAACAAACTAGACAATGAGTTTCGTAACCAACCCATCCATGAGGCCAAAATTTTGTGTAGAGACCTAATCCCCGAACAACAAATGGTCTTTCAAGTCCTTCTCTAAGCAAGGCTTCAAAAATGACTGGAACAAGCAAGGAAACCAAGCCTTTCAAGATGTTTTCAACCAAAACCGAAGCTACAACCAGCAGTCCTTTTGTAGGAAATCATCTTTCTGGGGAAGAGGAGCGGTAGAAACCTTAGCAACACACCTAACCAAAGGAGAAACAATGGCAGAAGTCGGTTGGCGACACGCTTTACCAGTTGGATGGAGCTAAACATCTAACCTTTTGGAAAAAAAATAACTTGGATTCTCTCAACAATCAGCCTGGGCTTCAAACCATCTACATGTTATAAGCCTTGATCCACGTAACCAACAATTAAGATGTAACAATCCCTGACCAACAATTAAGATGTAA